>JAQGAP010000661.1:0-29465 GCA_034697805.1 Orchesella bifasciata
GCATCCTTTTACAAGAAATATGTTGAGTAGGTAGGCCGGTAATAAAGTAGGTAGGTACATTTTTTCACACTGACGATGCCACGTCTTATATTTCCTTTGCTTTCTTCTCAAGCTTTTGATCTGAATTAATGTGTGCATACGTCTACGTACAGGAACTTACAGTAATGGTAGTTCATGTGTTAGAAATGTAATACAGCATAGTTTTCAAAGATACATCTGCATCGGGAAAATTTGTTATTAGAAGGAAGAGTGTGTTTTAATCTTTTAATTGATTGATTGAACAACCTCATAAAACTGAATTATGAACAATCCCTCATGTGAAAATGTTGTCAATATTGAAATGCATTGGTGCCCTTCTGAGTTTCAACTGCTTCAGTAAACATGTCAGGTTTTTTTTATCAGGCAAGTGCATATGATAAAGTTACCTTCATATTTATATCTTATCGGAAGGCAACATATGACTGAATTGAAATGCAGTATTTGTAAAGCAAATCTTGAGGTGGTCTCCTGTAAATAAAGTTTGTATCGCATCTATTCATATGGTAAGCATATTTTTTTCAATACCAATGTGTATGGAACCATTTCATTGATCGTCTTCTCTCGGCTAGTGGCTTCATTGATCATTTTATACTTGTTCTGGATCAGTAGGTCAACTGAATGGCTCGATTAAATAAGATGAATGTATGATCTGGAAATGGGTATGGGTATAGCACGGGGACAATGTCACTGAGGACTATTTCAATTGGTCAATACTGTTTTCTAGCGAAGGGTGAAACTTGCCACTTGTAAAATCCTTTCTCTACTTGAACACAATGTTATCATATTTCCTTACTAGATTACGATGATTTGGGTATCGCATCAGAAAAAATATATCGCATGATGGACCAACGTAACAAGAGTTGAGTGAGTTTTTATCTCTTTTCAACGATATATACTTACTGCTATTGGCCAGGCAAGGGAGTACGTGGAAAGTTAGTCTTATCCTAGGAGGAGAAAACTACTGGGAACGGATGTGACACGGCTGCATTGCTTTGTGTGTGTGAAGTGAAATTCAGGCAATGGAGCGAGTAACCAACTTCGTTTTTATGGCTTGGCTACTGTTTCACTTATAGCTGTGCTGCCTCAAAGTCGGAGAAGCTACTTACGTAGGTATGTGAAGGCAGAGGCTGTCGTCGTGATGTGCAACTCCTGTCTTAACTTGTATTGAATGCCGTATCTTTCAGAAATGGGTTGAATGAAAAGAAAGAGAAAAGAAAAAGTCCTGACTCAGTTCCTCATTTTATTCCCTTTTCTTTTTCTGCTCACTACGTGCTATGTAATGAAATGATATACTCTCCCAATAGTTGCTACAAGGTATATAAAAGGGGGTCTAACAGAGAGATGCATTCTTGCTCATTTATCATTTTCCCTTATAGAGTCATAGACAGTTTGTATCAGTGGAACTTTTCCTCTATATTATTGCACTTGGTTGGATTGGATGAGCATTGCAATCCTACGTCGCCCCATTCAAATACGTAACAGTTTTCGGTATACGTTTTGAGGATGTTATAGCGTTTCATTCGTTCCAGTTAGGTTGTAAGGACTGTAAACTATCATCAATGTATATACTGCTTTAAATAACTTGTCAGCATTCACTTAAAATTTTCGTTGGAAATTTGCCGAGTTGCCATACATTTTCATTTTCTTTAAGACATTTTTAAACAGTTCGCGGTTTTTTATGTTTGTGCTTTGTATGACAGTTGGTTTGTTGGAGGCTAGATTTTAAACGGGTGTTGCTTTAGTTATTTAAATGCGTCTTTGAAATGCTCATTGCATCGAGGTACAAGTACCGTTCACAAAAACTGTAGGGTTGCACGTAATCCATGTTTCCAGCTTGGTTGTTCATCGGTTCTTTTTCGCTAACGTTTGCAATTCACCTTCATTCCATGAAAAGGGAAGAAATATATCCTCCGATTGTGATTACTGCTTCAAACGAGCGTCCACAAACAGGAAATATAGCATCTAGGCAGCTTTCGATCACCACATCACCCAAGAATGGTATTAGATGAAAGTAAAGTAAGCACTCTGCCCACCGCAGTAGTGCTTTGTGTTTTTAATACGCGACTTTTCACACAGGTGAGCCTTGTTGACAGAATCTTGCCAAACCATTTACTTGTGAACTAGTTCAAGTTTAAACATGTACATAAGTTTTTTTAGGGAAAGCTAATGATTTGCTATGATTTTTTATTTTGCTAGTTCACACGCGAAAAATATTATTAAATCCGTGATTTTAATACATTTCATATAAACTAAGTCGCCCTAAGACTTTACAAATGACCCCTTCAAAACTGTTCGTCTTTCACCTAAATGTGCTTAAGTAAGCAGCCGAGACAATCGAAAAGTAACTGCCTAGAAAAATGGCTTCCATCTAGGAGGGAATACTTAAATGTATTCAGATTCGCTCACCTCTACTTTGATGTGGTCCTCCTTAGAACTGGAAGGAAAGTACAAGGGTTTCTCTAAGATGATGGGTTATGCAAAGGCGTATGGTTTGTTCAAAAATGATCTTACTTTCCCTTACATGCCCTACAGCATTAGTTTATGAAGTCGGGATTGCAGACTTGGTTTTGTATTAAATTGCATGATACGATTGCGATCTGTCTTCCTACTCCTGAAGGTTTAAAAAAATAATCTTAGAGGTGGCTATGCAATATTGCTCTAATGTAAAGTTTGATCCCCTTTTCGTACACAAAAACTCTTGCATATCAATACAAATATATATGACAGCTTATTTGGATGGGTTCGCTTCAAGCTTAGATGTTTTGAGAAAATCTTATGCTCGGTACAGAGAAAATAAAGCTGGTCTTGTCCCATGATACTTCACAGTGTTGGAATAATACAAAGTAGCTCGGGAACGGTGATGAGAGTACAAACTCAGGAAAATCTCTACTACCGCCCAATTCCTTTCGCTGCCACTTCAACAGTATTACTCGCCCAAGTGCCGCTGGCGAAAGTTGAACACAGAAAAAGGGATACAAAAACTTACTAATACCTTCTCTTCTCGTTTATACCACAAAAAACTGAAAGACGTTGGCAAGTATAAGGCAAGTGGTGGGGATGACTGCCAACTTACTTGCCTTGGCGTCAGACTACGTGCATACAATAAAGAAGTGAAGGGTGCACCTGTGCTAAATGAAATTCATGGAAGAGAGAAAAAGTAAATGTGTGAATGTAAACGTACTTCCACATCCCTGCTCCCGTAACAAATAAAACTAGCATATTCTTCGCACGAATATTTGTCGATAATGGAACTACTTGCATACTAATATAAGTGGAGGATGTGAGGTCCAGACTTTCTTATTATTTGTGAGCTTTACGGAGTCTGTCATTCATATTGGAGGAAACTGCTGTGGTGAAATATATGCTGTTTTATATCAAACTGTTGTAGAAAATACGTTTAAATCTTCTGTAATTCGAATAATTCAACTTCTTTTATTATAGATTTTATTCCAACTGACTACCTGATGCAATGTATTATTTAAACAAAAATACTGAAAACTTTTGCACAGATAAATTTTATTTCAAACTTAGTATGAAAATGGAAAGTTGATGGAATTTGTAAATGTAGCACAAGCGGCATATTCGAAGAAACCAGCGGGAGATTTTTTGGGAGGGTTTTCATCTTAATCCTACGCTTTCACATGTAACAAGTTTTAGATTTTGATTAACATTTTTGGCTGGCGTAGAACCAAAAGGGTTTATCAGAAGTTTTCTCATCAATGCCATCAAATTAGTATCAGTATTTAAATTTGCAGCTGCAACGCTTTCAGCTCCCAACTAAATTTTATTTGCGTTTGGGGATGTTGTCCACATACAAGTTCTAATATTTTAGCATGTTGGATAGCTCGGCAATGTCATAATGAACTTAGTCTTAACATGATTATTTTTACACCTTGACAAAGTTCGACAACATATTGATGCTAAACAGGATAATAAAAGTATGGCACGCGGAGGCTTAGGGAAGATTAAACAAGTTATTATAATTGGATTACTGTAAGATACAGAACGAAAAGTTTAACTTGAAAGGTTATGCCCAAGAAAGTAAGAGCAAAAATGCTTGTGAAGTACACAACTATCAAAGTGGAATGTGACGTATTCCCCACGCTGATTCTCTTCACTCGTTCAATTTTATAATATCAAAAGGTCCTATGACATTCGTTGCTGAACTCTACAAAAATATTTGCATTTTATCCTAATTCTAATGGAAAATCCTTTATGTATTTGTAAAACACATGGCACAGCCCTATCAAAGCCTTTTGGGAGCATTGAAGAAGCTTGTTTTCACCATGAATCGAAGTTTCGATAAAACAGTAGGTAGATGATTCTGTTCTATTTTTGTGAGACGACAAAGGTAGCTTAGCTAAGGATACTTTCACTCAAACACTTGATGAAACGGAAAAAAGAAAAGGATGTAGATAATGCGATGATTGGCTTCATGTGAAAGGACAGTCAATTTTTTAGTGGCATGTGTCAAATAAAGGAAATATGAGCGTACGGAATACTTCACTATGAGCAGCATCAAAGGAAAACTGAAGTGACACCGAGAAAGCAATGGATTGTTGATCATTGTCGAATTTATATACCATCCAGATATCATCTCTTCCACGTATTGTTAGCTAAATTCATTTTTTACTGCTAAAAGGTGTGTTCCTTTTGGGAATCTGCGACTGTATCGCTAAAGAAACATGATTGTTATGATAAGAACCAGGCAGCGGAACCTGGCTAATGGAAAAGATAACCATTTATGGATAGCTGGAAGAACAAAAGCAGTCTTGTCTTGGGAAGTAATAAAAGTACTGCATCCTTGAGAGCACTCTTCTTCCTAAATGCTCAGCAATTAATTGCATGCACATGTCTGCATCTGCACACCTTAAAAGATGGTTGGAGAGAATATTAAAAGCATTTTATTGGGATGCGAGGCCTCGTTATTACAGTGACAGAGGGAGGGCAACCATTCTTCGCAAAAAGTATGATATGCAGTGTTTTCAGCGGATGTATGCTATTACTGCAACGATCGTAAATCTCGCGGAATGTTGTCACGCTTCGGTTAAGACTTTTGGTGTAGAATAAATTACAGAAAAGTACAAGTAATTTATAGAACTTTTAAACTTTTCACTTCAAGATCTGATTCCAGCGACAGTGAAAGTGTAATATTTACAATCGGTGCAGATGCTCAGTGAAATGTTATTACAGAAGTACCTGTAAAACCGGGAGTATTGAGGAAACATCGTTAATACAAAAAAAAGACAATTTGCTGCAGGAAGCAAACAGAAGTAGAGGTCCAGAGACTGCGACTGTACTTAAAAAATCCTTCCACCACTACGTAGATTTTTTTTTGCAGTGGAAATGAAATTTTTAATACGTTTGACCATTTCCTTGGGGACAGCATTAGTTTAAGATTCATCGTTTAATGGGGATAGAGTAGACAGGATGATTTCATCAGCATATTACGGAATATGATAATGAGAAAACCAACAAAGAGGTCAGAATCTTCTCGTTTTCCTTATTGATCCGGAAATTCCACTCAGGTTTACTACACCAACAAGGAAGTTCAAAAGGAAAAGACACGAGTATAGAAAGTGGCGTAGCATAAAATGAGACGGGAGGCAAGTGTCAAAATAGCTTTCCTCCATTTACCCTCTACGATTGCTTCAATCGATGAGACGGTTGGGCGAATCTGTTGTTTTACGCTGACTTGTGTGTTGTTGTTCTTACTCTCCGTTCTATACTCCTCTTTACTACAATGATTCGGAGTTGTAGCGAAGCCAGATTAAAACAGTGAGTCATTCAGACTCCGAACAAAAGTGCAAGTAAAGGGCGACTACAGGGAGAAGTCAATGAGGGAATCTCAAGATCAAGTAATTTTCCTTTAAATGCCCATTAGAATTCTTCTTGGGAGGAGAAATGGTCTGCATCATGCCTATCTTGAACAAAGTTTTTTTTGCAGCTACATTTATAAAAGAGAAACAGGACAGAAAGAGTTGTGAAAATAGGGGTGATATAGTAATATGTGGAATAACAGAGAGACAAAAAAGTAGAGTTCGTTCTCAATGCGAATTAGACCCATGTATTATATGCTTCTCTTCCATTTTCCCCAACTTGCCTTCATTTTTTCCAACTCAACTTGAGTTAAGAGCTGAGACATCATTACATTTACCAACTTTCCGACTAAGCAAAAGAGAAAAACCATTGAATCTTTTGCTGCAACATGCCTCCAACGTTAGAACGTGTGTACTTATGTATATTATCTACACATGTACCTAAGCGTGTATATATAACTTTTTTTTTGTGGAATCGTGTGACTTGTCAGAGCCCCACCACGCCGGAAAGACCAGACCACTTACTTTTTATTCAATAGCAATCAAAATATAGTATTATTGCACCTTCTATAAAGGAATAGATGCAAAAGTTTGCATAGTAAAAGGGGGCGGAATGAGGACATGGGAAAAAATCAAATGGAATAAATTGTGAGATTTTTATTTTTACAGCCGACACACGTACATATATTTTACGATCGCATATTCAATTAGCTACCTTTAAAATGCTGGTGAAAGAGTGATATTTCATGGATTGGTTTGGATCGGAGCTGGTCATAACTTTACAACCATGTTTTCTGCTCTTCAACTAAACCGACAGACCAATAAACTCGGTTGCTTGCAACTCTTTCTCTTGGGGCTACACACACCACCACAATTCACCCACAAAGTAAAGCCTCACATGTAAAAGGTCACAAGGATCTCACGCTCTACCCTACCAGTGTTGACTCAATGGATGGTGGCACTGCCACAGACCAGAAATAGGAACACAGATAGAAATATTTATACCGACCGACTACCGACATCAGAATAGCATACACGTGAAAGGATCCCAGAACAGTTGAATTTCCTGTCCCTTCTTTTTTCCGGAGCAAGAAAATGACTAATGGGGTTTATTTGTCGAATTTTGAAATTTGTTCGCTCTCTTTCTCTCACTTTTCCGTCTCAAGGATGGGCTCAGACTTTCATTCAGCTTTTCAGTTGTCCCAAGAAAATCACTACATTCCACATATAACAAACTGACAAAGAAAACCCAAGTTTGAGAGTCAGTGGGTGGGAACTTGAGGTACTCAGTACTGACTCGTACCTTTCACTAGCTGCTTTTTTTAGGTTGTCATATATAATGAGTGGGGTTTTCATGAAACGAAGGGAGTTTTCCACCTTGCTTAGCACATTCATTAATTTTTTTTGTGGATTCTCATATTCAGCCTTTTCTGTTCCCATTTTTAAAAAAAACATGTTTTTCCTCTCAGAAATCGGAAAAGCTTGCTCGAATAATTCAGTAATTAGTTATAAATGAGGTTTTCAACAGTTTATCTGAAGCTGATGTGCTTGCCACACAATTCTCATAATTTAGCTTCCTTAAACTGCCGTAAGCGATGAAGAAAGTTCATGAACAAAATGTTTTCAGCTGAAATTTGCTTGCAGTAGTAGAACCAAACCTGCATAATCCGATGGCTATCATGAGTCGATATTCGTGAATTGGTTGAGGAGTAGAAAAAGAATAGGGGAAGTTGAAGTAATTTGGATTCATTTCCCCATCAATTTTGGGTTTTCGTTAGCATAACGTTTATTGGATTGCGTAAACCTTATTCCCTTCAGTGCAACTCCATTGAACATGTAAAGGCAATGAGAACGTTGAACTGTGAGGAGGATTTGTACTTATCATAATTTTATACACGTCGTCTGGCATCTCATGTTTGCCCTTTAGTGTTTAATTATGTTGTTGAGTGCAGTGCTGGAACCCCCTGCTAACGCTTAACGTCTTTATAACTCTATTCATCTATTCACTGAATTTGTACCAATACGGTACTGCGACTTATATAAGTATATCTGTGGACTATGGACAGATATAATTATAGTAAAGTCATCGTAAAATGGATTTAATCTTGATATTTGCCATTTTATTCTATTCAATAAAACGAATGGAATTAATTGGGTATAATATGTTGTGTGCGAATGAACAGATCAGCTTTCACTTGTGCAATGTAGATTCAAACCTCCTTGGCTCCTTTGCAAGCATAATCGAGGATGCATTTAATACTCACGTCGTAGGTCGTCATTAAAATTTTTCAAAACTGGCACAGAAACAAATCTGACTCACCTTATATACTCGTTTGGGTTGTATTTCTGACACCTGTTATCTCTAACTGCAGTTTACCCGGATTTTAGCAAAGGCAAATATCTAGCTGTTCAAACGGTTTTGGTCTGCTACATAAACTAGATATTTTTTGACATTCAGTAGTTCTAATATAGATACAAAATCCGGCTGCAAGGAAACCCCTGCAAGAATTGACTTTTATGATTTTTTGAGTATAAACGTATGAGAAAGATTTATGGATAGCGTCATTGCATTTCTAAATGAATAGCAGATCAAGCGTGAAGATGAATTTTTTAGACGAGGTGGCACACTCTGTGCTTCTCGAGTCACTAGTGGTGTATAATAGGTTATCTCGGTGTGGCTGTTTTCTTTTACGCTTTACGTACGCTCCATCCAAACGTTATTATATTGACGAAAGCTGGTGAGCGACGACTACCATGTGTCAGCAATATACGGTATTTTTTCCCTTGCATTTTCTGTACAAATAAAATCTGACAGTTATCTACCTCGTTTCCTCCACATAGCTCTGACCCTAGTGTATTGCTTCTTTTACCTTAGCCGTATGGCTAGTGATAGGATGAGTGAGAGGGGTGGCACAAGTTCCGGTGACTTGTGTGGTTTTGCTGAGTAAAGGATTTGTTGGTCTTAAATTTGTATTACTTTTCTCATGTGTAGCAGTTATTTCATCCCTTTACTCACACGTATATATCTTGACTTTGCTCTAAATGATACATTGCATGTGCAAGCTTGCAGTAACTTCGACAGTTGGAGTCAGGATTATGCATTACTTTCACTGATGACTAAAGAGTGGCACTTTCATGAGATTAGTTCATGACAAAGTGAAGTTCAGAGTTCATTTTAGGAATTCGAATGTCAAAGAGTACCGCATGCTTATGTGGAGAAACTACTTCAACTTGGAGTTACACCGTTGTATTTATTTATGGAACACATTTACTTCGATTCATGCTTTGAAGTAAATATATTACTTTTACCCTGTAGGCGTGGATGATACTATTATGATAAATGTCATGGTGGTGGGTTAAAGATACCGGGCCAATCAAATATACCTTCTTATACCAAAAAGAAGAGTTCGTAGGAAATCAAAAGAAACAACTTTAAGCCGTAGTTCTTTAACAGACTCTATAACCAAAAATAAAAGCCAAATGAACACTCATTTCCTTTACTATATTTATTTTAAAAAATAGAACATTTATTTTTTGATGATATTACCATGTACATTAACAATTAACATATATCGGGAAGCTTTTTTTATGAACAATATAGTGGTTAGTAAATATAACATGTTTTTCTCTATTTCAAGTATCAGCGAAAATAAGGCGTTATAACGTTTGATAGATCCCGTGGTTAAATGTGTAGTGTAGTGATATAGTACGTCACACCACATTTGTCAAAGAATTACCGTATGACCGAATGAGTTGTAGTGATACCAACAGGAATAATATGAAAAAAAATGGCTGATGGACGAATTCTAGTTTAGCAAATCCTCAGCTCTGTTCCACAAAGCAAAGCCTAATAATACAAATTATCTCGGTCAAAAGATATAGCAATGAACTCAGTCGACTCTCTATAGAGAAAATGGTTGTTCTGCTTTCTTTCATTCCCCCTTTCCACGCTCTAGTCTACTCTCGTCTTCCAGAACTAACTAAATTAATCTCATCAGCTTAAAGCTATATATCGTAAGTAGTTGGCTATGCTTTGTTTAGTCCATTGCGCGTCTACTATTCAACAACAGTGCGTTACCACTGAGAGTACAAAAACGAGAAAAAGGTGAAAGCTGTACATTCCATTATTATGATCCAAGTAAATTTAACCTTGAGAACCTTCACTGTACACTTGACTTGGCCTGTGCTGAACCTTTAATACTCTTTCTTTACGCATGGCACACACAGGATTCATTGAAACCATGATTTTTGTCCTTTTCACTTACAGTGTCATTAAACTGGAGTTGAGTGCGATGTGGCAGCACTTGTAAGCTTGGTTCCATGTGCTTTTAAGTGTAAAACAAGCATGAATGCTTGAGATGATAAGCTTCCTACTCAATCAGGATATGAGGTTTTCTTCCTTGTCTCCTCCCGTACATTAAATGTTATGTTAAACTGAATGAAAAACATTTAGATTCCCTGAAAAATTTCATAGTCTGGTTGATACGACGGGGTGAGTGTTGCCACTATCACAGTGTGCTTTATTCATTTGCTGAGTGGACTGTTCTCTCTAGCGTTAAGCAGTGTTTTGCTGTTCTTTTCTGTTAAATTTATACACCACTTCAGAGCTGAACTGTGGTAGTTTCAGATAGTATGATTTGTGTTTTAATTAACTACGCACACATGAAGTGAATTAGTATTTACAAATGGGTGATGTAAAGTTTAATCCGTTTTGAATGCACCAACTCACATTTTTGATGCTGAAATGGGAAATGTAAACATGGAGACGGTTACGTTGATGGAATTGTTCTGTTAGGCACACATGGACCAAAGTATCATTTCATTGAGTAAGTAGAAACAATAGACTCTGACATGAAAAACGATAGGCTACTATCTGTTTCATTAGTTTCAAAAATGGTAACTACCGCTTCAGTTAGTCGCAGGTTGATGCGTCGTGTTTAACCTGTACGCTTCTCCGGCAACTGTAATGGAATGAAGTGGGTAGAAGAACGAGAAAACACAACCTGCAAAAAGCTGTTTCACTTCTCCATCGTTTCTTATGCGTAACCGAGATGAGATGATACTTTTGAAAAGAGAAGTACACGCATCATACATTGAGAATCCTTTGCTGAGCTTAGCTACTATGTAAATGATACGAAGCTACACATAATATGCAATGTCTTTTTCATTTCCAATTTTTGGTGTAAGTCAAATTGCAAGTATTATGAAGTACTTCCCGTTGTTTGTCTAAACAAACAAAATATATGCAGCGTTTGTAAGAAAAAACGAGCTCATCAGCATCTTGTCATTTCCAAACGGAGGAGACACCCATTTCATGAACAGTCTGGTAAGGAGAAAGCCTTCTTCTAGCTAGGATCAAAAATAAATGACGTTATAGAACTTTTAAAAACAAGTACGTCGAGAGTAACGTTGTACTGTGAATCCCAACGGAGCATTTACAGCAAGATCTCATATTCTTTAAATAAATGTTACCTGGAAGACAGCAATGAGCAACCCTTTTGTCCAATGAAGTACAAAGATACTCCTGACAGGGAACACTCTCTGTTGGAGTAATGTACACCGTAATTACATTACTTTAGACTTTCCATTGGATTTCGTTTCCAACTCCACACCAGGGTTGCACTTGTCTTGCTTGATTTTTAGCTATTCATACCAACTCTCGCGAAACTATGAAAGGAAATGAATAAAGTAAAAAAAAGGAACTTAACTGACGTTTTTTATATGAAGCACGTACATTTTCACGTGGTCCCTGTGTTCTCCATTCAAGAGCAGCATTACTAAAGTCAAGTCGGGAAATAGGAGATAGACAAGGAGAAAGAGAAGAGACTCATGCATATTTAACGCTATAAAAAGGAGCCTTCAAATATCACAGTAGTAAATACATTAACCCATTCTATGCAAAGCAATGTGCGTACAAGATAAACTTACTCCTCCACTCCACCCCCTCCTCTGCCAAGTTTTATCGTGGATGGTGGGCTCTCTAAGTAAGTTAATGCAGTTGTGGGGCCGTAAGCTTCTACTTAACCCGACAGTATTTATGCGTATCCATTTCAACCAAAACTGTAGCCCTGGCCAAGCGTAGCGTGGCATCAAGGAAAGGAAAGTTGGAAGAAAACCACTTACACCTCCACTCTCAGATTTCACCTTAAAAGTTGATGTGTTACGTACCAGGAGCCAGTCACTTTCCATACTTTCTCGTAAAATAAAATTGTTCCGAGGTTGATATTGATACTGTTGTAGGTACACGTGCTGCATCATCGATAATCATATTTTCTGTGTCCTTTGTTGTGTCCCCTTGAAATGATATGATATAGATGAAAATCTGGCTGTTTCCTCTCTGAATGCTATCTCCTTTTTAATTCTCCCGTGCACGGCAAGATACGCTATCAGATTTCTGCTCCTTCTGATTTTACAACAATAACTTATTGTTTGGTGGCTTGGATACCTACAAACAAAACGGAGGCAGACGCGAGACGAAGCTATCCCATGACTGCTCTCTCCAGATTTTTAAAACAGTTGGTGATGAATTCTTTTTGAGCCAATAGTGCCAAAATGTCTATTTATAGTTGAAAAAGAATTTTGCATTTGGTTTGAGGTAAAATGCATTTGAGGAGAATTCGATACACAAATGCACTTAGGAAAACATGCCTGCCGCCTGCATTCATTTATTTGAATAGCGCTGTTAACCTTTTCTCACTTTGTCAATGTCTCTAAGTCTGTAAGTCGTATTCTAAGCATTTCATTTTTTTTCTGCTCCCTTCTCTACATATGTACATGTTGATGAAAGATTGGGAGCGAACATGAGCTGGATGGGCTTTCTTTGAAAGTGTTTCAGCCTGAAAAGATGAAAGCCAATAAATATTCCATCACGACATTTATTGTTCTCCCCCACACTCACACATTTTAGTCACTAACTCTTCTCCTTTCAATCGGTCACAACAACGCAACGTGGAAAACGGTTTCTCGTGGACGTGTTTTTGTCGAATTGGCGACGTTTACTTGTCACGCTGAAAGAGAAGTCGTTCAAGCATGAGGCTCATATAAATGTACGTCCATATAGCACATTGAGTGAGTAGGAGCGAGAAAGTCAGGGAGAAAACCGTAAGTACTAGTAAATCATCAACACAATTTGGAGCCGACGAAGAAAAAGTGAGACAGGGCGCTAGGGAAAAAAAGTAAAGTACGAAATTTTCATACATGTGCATAATATCAATGCTAAAAGGCTTAAATGCTTCAATAGCTATTTTGCAAAGGGATTTTGAAAGAAAATGCCTGACAGAGTATATCAAGTTGCTCCTCCCCTAGCTCGTTCGTTCCTTTACTCCATATTTATTTCCCGTTCAAATCCCAAACACTTCTTTTGACTTTCTCAATTTCTGTCGGAAATGATACCCTGTTTACATTGTTGAACATCCGTGTAAACAAAAGCAATGGAGTTCAGTATAGATAAGGGCTTAGCTCTGTTTTTATGCATATTATTTATTAGTCTCGGGGTAGCACACCAAGTTTTGAATGTTTTATGCATGATCGAAAGGTTGTACTACCACATATCGCTGCCAAATAATGCAAATGTTTGATATCCAAAGGCGTGTGCACTTTTTCATCTTAAATCCTGGATGCATAACATACCTTTTTCTAAACAAGTGAGTAGTTGTATGCTTACAACGTTTCGTATATTAAACTCAATTAGGCAATTTCTTTAAACATTTGTCTAACGTTCGTTTCTTAGAAAATTTCGCAATAGTCTTAATTTAAAAAAGGGTAATGGCATACAAGTTCACTGCCTCAGAATAAAGGATAATAAATAAATGTAGACAAAAATCTCTCTGGTGTATGTACCCAGGCTAGCTCCATCTAAAATTTGTTGACGCATCCGTGCATCTCAATGCGCCCCGCATGTATGCTGATGCATTGAGGAAATCCAAAATAACCTAACCTAACCAATCACAACGCTCTGTTGAGTTGAATTTTGGTTATTTTGAATTTCCCACGCCGCATCACCCCGCACGCGGGGCGCAACGAGATGCACGGATGCGTCAACAAATTTAGATGGAGCAACACATAATGTACCCCTCTATAAAAGTGCATAGCATTCGGTTTTGTTAGTGATCTTCTAAAACAGAATGTGTATGTCCGAGATTTCATGTGGTAGGTAAGCAGCAATAAGAAAGTACTGGGGAAAGCATTGAGAAGGTAGCTGCATTATATTTGCTGCGGTCACTCCCTAACTTTTTGTAACGACTTCCTTTTCTACTTTACAGAAAGGGGGCTATGTACGACATAGTTTAAAATGACCAGGATAGGTATATCGTAACATGCTATGATTTTATAAATGAAATCGTTTAAAGGATTCCTAATGGGAACAATAAAGCATCAGGAAGTAAACTGAAATGACTTTTGGAGCAATTGTGTTGACTTTGAGATGGGTTGTTCACGACCGTATTACTCCCTCTTCCTAACCTCTGAATCATTTTTTATCAAAGGCCCGAGATAATCATGTTACATTTATATTGTTCTAACCAACGATAACGACCAGTGTCTTCCCGTTTTTTCTTCATTTGGTGACTCTTAAAAGACTCCCTCCTCACCGTTGTGGACTTCCTTTCAACATAGAATGTTATTTACCTACCTTGCCTTGAAGACATCTTACATTTCTTGTACGTAGCTGAATGTAATTCAGCAAGTTATGGCTTTCTTAAGTTGTCTATCCGTCCATCCGTTCGCGGTCGCCTAACTGAACCAATTTGGCACAAACGTAGCACTCCCCCAGACCTCACTTGGGAATACTTTACGCCTAAATCGGTTGCGCGCTTAAATAGTTCAGCTCGCGCTAAATTAAAATGTCGTCGGATTTGGCTGACAAGGGATATGTTGAATTGGAAATGTTGAATCCAACGGTCATCGTAGTTAATCTCAATAATTCGACACCATTTAGCTACAGGCCGAGTTGCACTCAAACTATGAAAAAGAGAGAATACATTGAGAAAATACGTTTCCCAGTTTTTGCGGTTCATCAATAACCATTAATAACCATTTTCTCATACTTAAATTTTCATGAATGAACCAAAAAAAGAAGAAACTATTGTATCTTCCAAATTTATCCTCATGTATCCTTAATATTCTATACTTTAAGTGTATCTCGGCTCAGCTACGTATCTGACACTGCTTTACGCAGGTTTTATTACATTAGGACCAAAGAGCGTGGCGTATACTATTATTATACAACCATTTATTGCTCTGCCCGAACCATGTAATGGTAAAGCATTTCGGCAATTCAATGACCTACCCTGGCAAAAAACATTATATTCTGTGAAATATGCCGGGCCACAAGTTTTCTGTAATTGCATAAAGATTTTCCACAACAATTCCACACCATAAAAACCGAACCTACACACACTGTAATTATAATTCACTGTTTGGCTAGAACAAGTACTTTCAGAATTTTTACGTTTTTTAAACAATTGAGTCAGTTATTATTAGGACTTGTAGATTAATAGCGGAATGGGAATTCAAACAATATTTGTTATAAATTGCAATTCGTAATTTTGGAATTAAGCATACTTAAATTACAGTTTAAATAGTTTATGCAATCCCATTTGTCCAGTGTTGGCAATGGCATGGACTATGAACTGACACAACTCTTCATTTCGTTTCACTGAGATTTGCTTCAGGCCACAATCTTGTCAAGTAAGCCGTCCAAAACAAACCGAAAACTGCATGTATGGGAGAGACAAACAGGCCTTTGGGAACCATTTCTAGTGAAAACTAGTGTTTAGTGTCCATAAAAAGTTTACTCTTCTAAAAATACACAAGATTTGTTTTCGCTTTGCTATTTAAACCACCAACGAAAAATTTAATGTAAACTGTGAAATTGTGAATAAATTGTGTACAATAAACACTCTGAGTTAGAAATGTAGACAAGTAGCGGTGGGTCAATAAGAGAATTTTGAAATCTGTAAAACTTTGCTTTAAAATGACGTTTGGTATACTTATTTTAAAGTTTCTTCAGAAGCTCTGAGCTTACGGACGGACACACAATGTGGACTCACTGCAGTAATAGAAAGGCACATGGGCATATTTTTCACGTTGGTGGGACAGTGACAGTCACATTATTGTAGAATGCATGATTCCATTCCCTGTGAAAATTTTCCTTGTCAGGAAACGGAACTGGCACATGCACCCTGGTAAGCAGTGGCATAGAATTTTCCACTTAAAGGATTCCGTTGAATGTGACGCAGACTTGTGTAACTTCTGCTCTTTCATTGAACCTCTCCTCAGAGCGCCACAATTTATAGTACAAAGTCAACGATGCCATTATTTAGAAGCGAAAGTTTGACTTATCCCCCTCTGTCAAACGCTCTGTAGGCACACGCATATCATACGTACATACATACAGGAGGATAATATACTCACTACTCAACTGCAATCACGAGCAAACGTCTAACCCACAACTACAAAATGTACTTTATGTACATCAATGACACCAGCGGAAAATGAGAATAATGCGAAGAAAAAGCGTTTATTCATAGCAAGTGTACTCAAGAGGAAAAATAAAACATGGACACATATTATATAACTTTCCATGACATCCTCACCATTTAAGTTTGTATGTGTACATTCTCAATAGGGTTTGTGCAGCCGTCTATCTGTTTACTGTTGCTTATGAACGTCTGCTATCATATATCACATTGGGCATCAATCATTTCCTCCCGATTATCCATGTCATTATCAATGTGTATCAAGTTCATGATCAGTATTTTTTCCCTGGTTTTTCTCATCCTCCTGATTAGACTTAGCTATCGAAAGCAGCTTCCTTATAATGAATAAATAATGGGTTGCTGAATCTGAAACAATTACAAAATATTTTATTCTCATTTTGTCTAATACAAATTACTCATTGAAATTATTTCCGTGCCGTCCATTCTAATTTGACTTCCGCCACCTTGCTATGCCTACCTATGGCGATTGAGCTTACAAAGGCATATATTGTGTATGCATTTTAGGACATTTTCTGAACGAATTTGTCATGTGCGTTCTAGCTCCATGCGTATTATACAACGTTTTGTTTTGACGCATGAAAGATTAAATAGTAATGTAACCACTAAACAGCATTTTTTCCGCTAGCTCTTTCCTCGGAAAGAAATCGTTTTAAAATTCATGGTGCAATTTGGTGTTCACGAATTTATCTGCATACATATACATAGACAAACGCAGAACTGCGTTACTTTATAGAACAAAAATATTTTTCTTTCTCCATTTCATAAAGTTTTGGTACGTTGTTTAAATGAATTTAATTTCATACTTAGATGCTGAACTGTGAAGGGAAAACGTTGTATATAGTTTGCGTCTTTCTAGTTTACTTTTGACTAGGGATTCTACATTGACATTAGGCATCAGCAGATCGAATAGTAAATGCAGGAAAGGCAGCCAACTCGGGAAAAGTATTGTCTACCGTCTTACAAAGGATGCTGGAAGAATGCTTTCATTTACTGTGTTTATTGCAGGCTTCTTTATTGCTTTTATTTGGTAGTATTTGATTTCTAACACTCTTCCGCCCAATTGAACTAAAATTATAATTTCCGTTGTAACAAACTTGCTTTGCCTCTGCTGCATATGAACAGCTAGCCGAGTCATATAATTAATTATAAGGTTGCTTCTCTAATGCATGCTAATAAATTGCCCTCCAGGAGCAGACCTCCTTTAGGCAGGTCATCATAATGCACTGCGGAAACTAGCAAGGCAAATAGTCAAAACAGGGAAGTTTCATACATTTTTCTGAAAGTAGGCAACACCAAATACTATGATATATGTACAGACTACATTGATGTGAGAAAGCTGTGTTGTCTGAAAGGGAAAGATTAATGTATGAAAGTTGTGAAAATGGATAATAACACACGGACTGTTTGTATGGAATTGAATTGGGTTCAAATTATCAATGAACAACATGTTATTGTTGATGTGTTAGGTAGACCAGACTTGTAATGAGCGATACCCTTAAACAGGTGAATAACGTTTTTTCGTTCATTTTATTCATTCATTTATTCATTTATAACTCCATTAAACTTATTAAAATGACTAGTATCAATACTAAGGAACCCGTTTCCATAAACCTACAAGTTCACCCAGTCGAACTGCAATTTACAAAGGAATCCATACCTACTTCGTTGCCGCGGTTCTAATCTAAAAGTGACCAATGGCTTGGTTGGTAGCTGGGATATTTAAATATTCATGTCAGCCATCGTTTAAAAAAAACACTCATAAAACATGGAGACTCATAAAGGGTGAGGTGCCATAGTTCCTACATAAATCATAATGTACTTTAGGCCATTGCACATTAAGGTGCTTACAAAAATGTCATCACAGCAGCATTAGCTTTCGTTTCGAGTCGTAACTTTACAGTAAGAAATTAACAGCCAGTGCCTCACCAATAAAATTTTTAACTGCATGTGTAAAAAGTTTTGTACAAAATCAACACCAGATACTCGCACAAAACCAGCCCCTTATATTTCACTCACTGCTACTAAGTGATTTTCAAAATATTAATGTCAGTTAAGAGACAGCACTCTGAGCCCCTACTAATGATGTTCTTCCTGTTACAATATCAAATCAAGTAGACGACGATTAAATTTGGAGCTCCATTGTTTCGCTCTTTGGCAAACTAGACTTTTAAACAAGGAAGCATTATAAATTTCATAAAGTTGGGAGGGGTGGCAGCGCGTCAACATGCTCTGGCTGTACTCATCTCATTCATTGAAGTTTATTCATTAAAAAGTACAATGGAAGCAGCCGTCTTTGTTCTGGGCATTCTTAATCCAAGTTATTTAATGAGAACGGAAACTGCCTTCTTGTGAGCTTCGAGTGTGGTTCATGGATTATGTCATATCACTCTTAATGATGCGTTCTTTTGTTTACTCGCATAATATAGTTTAAAGTGACTGTGCAATTTTATAGCATCATTTGCTTCAAAAATTACTGATGAATGGAGCTCTCATGCGGAAGGGAAGTGAGGAGGGATTTTCATATCAGGCATAATAATATTATGGATCATAAAGAGTGACTCGTAGTTTCATAACAGTTGGCTTTAAAAGGAAGACACTCGTCTCCGCCATTTTGAAAAGTTGAGAAGACTAAGAGTTTACTGTTCCAAATCTCCTAAAACCTGGAGAAAAGTGGCTTTAATTGAATTAGTAAGTGGGTTAGATAGAGACAGAGAGGAAGAATGACTACAATAGTTTAATTTAGTGACGTGTCCCGTTTCATTGACAGACACCATGCCAGAGCAAAATAGGAAGACGCGTGCTAGGCTGCCATGGAAGCGGCTTTCATAAAGTACTGACTTTCAGTTTCCATGTCATTCATTCATGATAGAAAGAGAGAAAGAGAGAAAGAGAGAAAGAAGGGAGGGAGGGACACATGTTAAAAAAGAAAGTGACTGAAGCCTACATGGGGGATATCTGTTTGCAACTGCTGCAAAAGTTTTATGTGTGTCTAGTCTACACTCACGAGTAGAGTAGAGCGCGCTCATCCAATCGAATATTGGCAAACCCCTCACTGTAGATTGTATTTGGATTGGGAACGTAATAAAATTAAATTGATGTATGTAATGGAGGTAGCATCATGCATCAATAGGCTATATTGCTACTTTACTTTTGCAATATTAAATTAAATACACGCACATGAAATAAAATAGTACGATTATTGTGCTTTTCAGGATACATTCGAAGTCGCAGATGATGATGGAGCTGGTGGAGGCACGGGAGAGAGGACAAAAATAACTCGTAAAAAGAAACGGAGTCTTCCAAGAACTGTTGTCAACCCGGATGGGAATTTCTACTTCTACTGGCTCATGGTCCTCACTTTTTGTGTTCTCTACAACCTCTGGACACTCATTGTCCGTCAGAGCTTCCCAGAACTGCAGGCAAGTGTAGACACTAGACTAGAAAGGAGTAGAGAAATTTTCCTAACACTTGAGACTCCGAAGCGGGTGCCACTTTTTTTAATCCCCCTTGTACAAACTGCTTGCTTCCTTCTCCAAATATTAAATCTTACTTGGTGCAGTCTTACCTCGTTAAAACGACCTCTTCCTAAGTAGTTGAGTGGCGGGCTGTGAGATGCAGTTCTAGTGCTAAAATGCCCTTTATTTCTTCAACATAATTTACGAAATCCGAGACTTGTCAAGATGACAAGAGTTCTCTACTACTACAGCATTGGCATGAATTGCTAAGAGTTTGTGTAGGAGCGCCAGGTTGTTGAAAACGAGGAAACTTGTTCCATACTTTCACTTTCCAAGTTTTTTTTACCAAGTAGAACATACATACCTTCCTTGTAGGAATCTGTACGTGGCTACGCCGAATGAACTAGAAAGCACTGAATTTAAGGATGCTACATGTAACTACGAGAAATCAAGTCGCATTCATTCTACCCTGAAGACGGAAAGAAAAATCCAGTGGCCAAGACGTAGCCAGACGACATGATGACAAAACCTCGTGAAAGTTATGAGGAAAGTATTGCGGAGTGTAGGAAAAGTGGGAGTTTCATTTACCAAACTAACCAACCCACTAACCACGACTATTACTGCTTTGTGGGAGCTCAACTTTTCGAACTTGTTATCAGATTATTGGCTACATGTATCATAGATTTTACTTCATTTGGATCCTTAAATCTGGGTCACCTTAACTGAGACCCCGACCAACACAAATGAATGATGAACTTGTGGCATTCGTTCTGATTATACGAATGTATCTATCTACTTACGCTAGCCGCTGCTACATTTTGTTTATAATGGGCTTATCTTTATCTTGGAACAGAAATATGGAAGGAAGGTCTATAGTATTTTATATTCAGTAGCATCCAACTATAAAATTCTTTTCTCCGTTTTCTTTTTGCTGAGTTTTGTTGTATGTCCTGTATATTTAAGTAACCGCTGGTAAAATAAGTTCTGTCATGTATTTGAAAACATGGCGGTTTGAGTTCTTTCTGATACAAGATTTATTTTGAGAGCAAAAATGATAACGCTTTATGTTTAACTTTTGAAAATGAATTATTTCTTTTGATTTTCAGTCTGAAGCGCATCTATTTTGGATCATGGCTGATGCTTTTACCGACCTTGTATTCCTTCTGGATATCGCCGTCCAGTTTCGAACAGGCTACCTTGAACAAGGACTCATGGTATACAAAACCAAAAAGCTGGCAAGGCACTACATTGGCTCCAAGCCATTCTACTTTGACCTATGTGCCCTTCTTCCAACAGACTTGTGTCAACTATATTTCGGAACAAATCCAATGTTCAGGTATGCACTCAACCGTGTCTAATTCCCTTGCCCGTTTTATGGGAAGTTGAAAACAGGTTAACTAATAAAATTTGACGCCACCGTGCCGCCACCGAGTTGTTAAAAATTGTTTGCGAGGAAGCCTTTCAAAGATAATGATTCAATTAATTCAGCATAGTATTCAAATGTACGGATTCTATGATCCATTAAATCGACTCGTTGAAACGAAAAAATATCATAAAATGGTTTGGCACCGCCTTAAAAATGAAAACTACTTGAACGTCAAACGTGCATAAATTCCTGGTTTTAGTACTTGAAAACATTGTGATAAACGATGCTATGATGGCATCAAGTCAAATCAAAGAAAGCATGAAAGTCATGAAGTGAAAATAACATCGCTCAAAAGGTGGCACAATGTCATGAATGATGCACACTTTGATAGCATAATAGGCGAAGAATATCAAGCGGAAATGTAAGCACTTGCACCGTATTACCTCGTAAATGAACCGTCTAACTTCTTTATGCCTTTCTCCAAAATCCCACGGTTTAGGCCATAATATTAATATTCTGTACAAGTATTAAGTAAAATTACAACCATTTGCTCATTTTTAACCATGTAAGCTCAAAGCCTCTAGTCGTTTTTACCATCTGATGGTGCTACTCTCTCCCTGCTACAATACTGGTTCTCGGTGCATTACAATTCCAGCCATTTTCTCGACTTTCTCTCTCCTTGCCTCAGGGTGACAAGCTTCTTGATGGAGATATAACGGAATGGATGACTTCACAACGTAACTGAAAAGTTTGAGCGGAAGGGAAAAAATGGGGAGGATAGAAAAATAGAGGAAAAAATATACGTTTCTAGCTCCCATTTCCCTTGCAAAACTTTCTCTGCCATTTGTTAATGCTCTGGCTCTTTAGTTGGAGTGTGCTTTGTTAGTAAGCTTGATTGGCGTTGGGCTTTTGTACTTTTTCAAAATATGCATTTTCCTCTGTAGGAATATGATGGTGATAATGAATTTGAGTATACTTTTTTATGATATAAATGTATAGGGTAGATATCAGTATTCTGATGTGAGGCACTAAACGTATAACGAGGTGTCAACATCACTTCACAATCACCATAGTCATCATCGTTATCACATCTCTCTCTATTTTATAATCCAGGCTGAGAAAGTACACGGAAGTAAAATGAATTGAAGCGTGTCGCACTATTTCCCCTTATGTCTCCTGCTCACACAATCACATTTCTAAGTCAATGAAGGAGGAGAGCTGAAAAAAGTTAGGAGGCCCTATGGCTCTTTCTCCATTAAATTTTGTAGCCCCTATAAATACATTATGTATAAGACAGTAGGGAAAAAGCCAGGCCAGGATCGTATATACGGAGAATTGAAAAGGCACTGCCAAGTTTATGCCAAATATTACACAAAAGGCGGATAATTTTTTCCACAGGAGAAAAGGCAAAAGTCAAACAGAAATGGAGGAGGGGAAAAAGAAGTAACTTGTAAAGCTGGCAGCATCCCATGCATACATGCTTTTTCTACAACTTCTACATTTTGATCCTTTACAAAGAGCTCTGTTACTCTACTTATCGTGCTCAAGATATTGCGATTAGACATAGGTTTTATGATGCCTAATAACGTAATTATACATATATCTCATGCCTTTGTATCGGTATAGATCAAAAGGAACGGGGAAAGTTTGAAGACGCCGATGTTTTACTCGTCATGATAAAACATGTATCATATTACTTATTCAGTTTTCCGTATTGATATGATGACTTTTCCAGGGGTTGTGTTATTTGCATTGAAGTTCAATTTGCGTATATGGTGATTAATTGTTGACCTGAAAGCGAGCAAAATCTCTTCTTTTTTTTGGAAATATGAACCAAAGTTTGTACAAACAAAAAGTTACTCGTGCTTGTCCAAATCGAAAACGGGGAACATTTGAGCTCACAACGCAACCCGGTTATTAAGTAGATCATCATCAGAGACTGCAGCAGAAACCCAAGTTTTCAGTTGAGTGAGTGAGAGGCACCAGACGGCGTGCTGGAGCTGGAAGCATGTGCTAAACTCTCTGATGAGGGCGGATTGGTAATATTATTGAACAGTTGGAATGACACACATACAAAGTTCAAGTGAAATTTGAGACGATCGAGTTGTGAAAATGTCTGTTCAATCTATTGAGCGCAAACAGTTTATGTTTTGTGCGTCTCCATTCATTCATGCTCTCTTCTCTCGAAGTTGAAGTTTGTGTTTGTGTGATTCCATTTATGTCGGATTTAGTATCTCTGGCTATGAAAAGAAATTTTGATGAATACTCTGCTCCTTCTCCACACGTTATGCTGGAAGTAAGCTTACAGTTACAGCGTGGGCCTAAAAAGGAGGGGAAAAACTCTCCTGTCGTCGTTCATACATTCCAATATTTACGTTTCACCAAAAATACACGACTTCTGGTGAATCTAGGTTTACATAAAGTTGATGGAACAGTGGAAAATGCAATTGGCATTTGCTGATACTCCATGCATCCCATCCCATCACTATCTGCGGTGTGTGGAAAGGCAGAAGGAGAAAGAGAGAGAATGATTGCGAATGGCATGAAACTGGTGTGGCACTTGTATTTTTTACAATATAAGGAATTCATTTCATGGCTTAAAAGGGAATTAAGCTGTCTTCACTTTTACTCTGGTTTCTCGTTTTGGTGTTACTTTCCCAATTTGCTTTTTTCCCGAGATGTGTGTATGCTATGCGTGTAGAAAAACACGTAAAATATTTCTTGAAGCACATGGTTGATGCAAGTATTTTTAGTAGAACACATTGCTATGCTATACACACTTAGTTGAACATTCTTCTCGATTTTATTTTTTAAGACGGCCATATTCCCAATAATCACTTCTATTTTGAACGAAGCTTCCTGGTGGGCATTAACATCAGCACCAACACTTTTTGGGGGTTGCTACGTTTTATTGCTCCGTCTTCTAACTCACGATCCTCTTTTATTACTAGAAACAACATGAGCATGAAACTATTTACGAAGCAATGTGGCGTTTTGGTGGCCCTTTTTAATACGTTGTAAGTAAAGGATTAAAGGGGAGCAAGGGGAACTTAACGCAATAATTGATTAGATCATACATCCGAGATGATTTCAACAGGATTCAAGTATTCTTCAATTGGAGAGGAGTGTTCTTAAACTCATAAATGTACATCCAACGAGCATATAAAATTTTGGGCGAAAGATGTAAGCTCACAGTGGGATTGCAAGCATGGAATATCTTATATCAAACACAACTTCCTACAGGCTTTGCGAGTCCGACTGCCAGTAGGAAATTTAAATTGGATTTGAAAAGAAACGATCCGTGCTGACTGCGTGTTGTTTATTCACTGGGAGGACTAACCTTGCTACTCCGATACCTATATCAGTTTCCACTTGTGAATGGAAACCATCTTAAGCCAACCAACTCAAGTAGCGGTGTGGAAGAGGATTAAAAGTGCATTTAAAATTTCCAATGTGAGTAGGATTGGTACGGTTTACTGTACGATGAAGTAAAGCTAAGCTGGGTTAAATGTCAAATTTCGTGCAGATGAATCAACGTCATTGTTACTTTCATACTAATTGTTGCGATGCTTACATTTCCGTGGGATTGACTGAATCTTGATATTTATTACTTGATTGTATAGTAAAATGTATAAGTTATTAACTCTAAAAAATATGACATTCTCGCATCACAAAATCATTATGCATTTACTCTTCGCGTAAGTATTTATAAAACGATTGGGCTTATTCTTAAATAATGTGTGTACCTTTGCTAAATGAATGTTTTATTGTTGTTGTATTACAGATTTCCGCGGTTTCTTAAGATTTATCGAACGTACAACTACTATTATATGGTAGAGTCAAGAACAGTATATCCTAATGTGTGGCGTGTGGTAAATCTCATCCACATTCTTTTACTCCTTGCTCATTGGTTTGGATGCTTCTACTTTCTTCTGTCTGAGGCTGAGCATTTCAAAGGACCTTGGGTCTACCCCGATCCTAAGCACCCTAATAATACGGATTTTGCTCCTTTAACTCGAAAGTACCTGGGATCACTCTACTGGTCAACTCTAACGCTGACCACCATTGGTGACCTTCCTACACCTTACTCAAATTGGCAGTAAGTGCAACCACCTCCTTTGTTGAAACCATTTTTGAGTTATTTTTAAAATATTTTAAGAACTAAATTTTTTATCAAGCTGTTTAAGTAATTAGAATAACTAATCTAACAAATATATCATGAATACTTTCATATCTAAAATGAAAACAACATTTTTCGTTACTTACCTTTGCATTGAGTGTGTTTAAAACGTCCTTAAAAACCTAAAAGGTAGGTAGTATTTAGGTATCAGATACATTTTATATTTTGAGTTGTACATCAGTTTACAAAGTTGCCATTGAAACTTATTTTAGGTAAAGCACAAAGATAAAAGGAAAGGCATAAGTGTGAAAAGTGTTTTATTGATGCGTCTAGTTAATTCATTTCAACACTTGCGTCTTCTTAAGCGATTTCTCCTCAACTTTCGCTAGACTTTTCTTTATGGGCGGTGATGGTGAAGGCGCAGAAATAATAGTAAAGTAACAAAAAGAAAGTAACGTGAAATGGTAAAAGCTATCTAGAGGCAGTTTCGTTGAATATACACGTGTTACGTTACGGTTTCATCTTTCCGTGGCTGCTGAAAAGAAAGTGTTGGAGAACTCAAAGTTGGAGGAGAGTGAGTGAGTGTTCAAAAACGAATCAGAAAGTAAAAATGGGAAGTTGCAAACTTAATGCAACACACTAATAGAATAAATACTACCAGCACAGAACTCTGCAACTTTCCAGTACATCTTAAACCAAACTGACTCCTCCACAGATGGAAGCAAAAAGGGAGAAAGTCGGAGTGGGAAATGGGGCGTAAAGTCAAGTAAATCGTTGCGTCTTTTCTCATCCTACTCTCTTTTCAATGTCCAGAGTCCAGGCGTAATTTTTTCCCATTCTTTCCTGATTTTAATGCGTTTTCCGTAAAAAATGGTGTGTGGATTGGGATTGGGATAGTAAGTGGTGAGGATATTGTCTGTGCAAAGGTTTATTCAAGGTGGAATAGGAGATGCAGCAGTATGATGCTTATAAAGAAGAAGCAGAGGAGCAAAACAACATTTCCCATACATAACGTAATTTTGATGCACCTATTCTTTCATTGGGAAATGGTACTAGTGACACAAGATACTAAAAGTATTCGTTAGAACAACTTTGCGAATATTGTTTTGTCTGCTACCATCATTCATTATGGTAACACCCAACCTGGTGCAAATGTGCAAAACGTTAATGCTTGTATTCTAAACAACGTGAAAATGTGTAGGGTAGCTCACATAAATTGATAACTCATGAGGATTGATGCTGTTGGCATTACTAAAAGTCAGCTTCATTCTTGGTCGAACTACCGCAAAGCATTGGCTGTTGCATCATAATATCACCGTTTCCCAACTACTACCTACATCAGTCGGCACCGTTAGATTCCCACAAATAAAAACAAATAACAAAAAACCATCTATTTATTAACAACAAAAGGGACGTCTCTATATTGGAGGTGGAACGACTTTAGAGAGGGAAATAAAATGGAAGTTGATATATAGTGGAGGGAGAGGAAGACCAGTTGGTTGGGTGAAAGCTGTAACTGTGTGGTCTCTTCAAACTGCACGTAATATACGTTTATATATGGTTTTTAGGGTGAAATATTTATAATGGGATGCTCAGGAAAAGAAAACTAAAGCAAATGAACTCCCAATCTACGCATACACACGAGAAAAAAAACACACACACACACACATGCTGGTGGTACCTTGCAACGTGGTGTTTTCTCATCCGTTGTGTTGGTTGAGTTTACCTTTGCAGTCCGTGAGTGTCAACTAAGGAGGGCGACAGAAACAGCGGATACTGTATGATTGCTAGTTAGACAAATACTGTCGTAGTAGTTGGTGAGAACAAAGAACATTAAACGTGAGGAACACGGTCGTTTGCTGAACATCAGGAAAGATTGCTGAGCGGCTATGATTATTATGTAGTGTTCGTTCCTTTAGAAAACACTAAGAAAATAGTTCGTTTAGTAGAACACTGGAGAATAAAACTATTTCTATAGAAAACTTGAGCTTTCTTTGTTGTATATCAATGGTTACAAAATTCTACTCTTTGTAAACTTTTTCTATGAATTTATTAACACCTGGAAATAGGTGTTAATAAACGCCTTTACTGTTTCCAGAAGCTTGTTCAACGTGAGAAAATATGAGAATAGGTTCTCTTTCCCGTCAGAAGTGTGTGTGAATTAATGAAACTGAACTTTTCAGCTTGACCTATTTCTGGTGACGTGATGTTTTCTCATTTTTGTAATAATGATGTCACACGTGACATTTTATGAACAGCTTAAGTCTAAATACTAGCTCACAGTTTACATGAGCACGTGATGCTACTGCTGCTGAAGTCATTTCCATGATCCATATTTAGTTTCCAGTTCCCGTTGCGATAGGGTGGGGGTGGATGCAAATGCAGTTATGTGTACATGCACTATTTTCACTCGCCATCAGTATGTAACATTAATCTCTATTGGAGGCCTGGTGTCAAAAACATGTAATATGGCAAACATTTCATTGGTAGTTTTATATTACACTCCACTTCGTATTACCTAAGCATTTATTCAGAATATTTATCACCCGCATATTAGGTAATCGTTTTAGACAGATCTTACCACATTCCGGCAATTTTGTTCCGTCGTATTTTTATAATTTATGGAAAAGGCAGTTTAATACTTTAACATTCAATTTAAACTTTTTATGCCCTGATACAACATTCTAAACAATTATTAGAACGCTTTCCTTTATCATTTAGACGCATTTTTGTTTAGTAGGGAAAAAAATGATGTAATGAGATGAAAATTAGTCCGTAGGGTCTTCCTAACGTGTAAACATCAGGAAGGTGGTTGTGCCATGTTTCTTGGAATCAATGTACGTAGGCATGATTCCAATTTAGCAATACATAAACGAAAAAATGTTTCGTAAGAAAAACGCTTTCTCCATAATCCTCTGCTATGACAAAAATATTAGGGATATTACAGTGAAACCATGTCTCTCCTGGTCACATACTTACATATTTTACGTGATTAAAAAGACATGTTCCGCTGAGACTGTCAACACAAATTTACCTAATTTCATACAACTCAGTTATGACTTGAAGAGAACAGCAAAAAAAGATATTCGATGATGCGATAAAATGAACTTTTTAAAAAAGAAATCTTTTGTAAACAGTAAGCAAACCTAATTCACTGGTTTTCCTCCCATCATTCCCTTTATTTTGGGAGACAACTTTTATGCGAAAGTTAGAGAACAATTCTTGTTGCTGCTACCGCACCGCTTCACTTGGAATAATATATTAGTATGTATTCCACAGTTAAATCATGTTGAGAGAATCCCTCAGGAATTACAAAACATTGGTAATACGGCCTAAAGAACGCAACAAAAGTTGGACGTTCATTTGTATCATATACATAACATACATGTTTCCGGTCCCATAGTTCCATCCAACTGCGAAACTAGTCAGCTCACAATCAGTACTAATGTGCAAGATGATAGCGGAGGAGGAAGCTTTGTAGCTCAACCTGCATGGCTTCGGGCAGGGAAAAAACTAGACACGGAGCTATTCAACCCAGCCGTTTATCAACCTATCTTTTCTACTCCATATACCATACTTATACATACTTTTCTCTGTGTATATTTGCCTCTCTAACTCTCATTCAGTAAAAGTCTCCTACTAGTCCTTCACCATCCTATCTGCCTGTACACAAAAGGAGGAGTTGTGGAAAAAAGAGGGATACAATACCAAGTATCTTTTTAAATTGCTAAACTTTGAAAACTTTCACAAGATTTAAATCTCCAACTGATTTCAGTGGGGGTTCAGCAAATGTGATATGAGATGCTACATAAAAGTCCTTGTTACTGCGCTCCCAGAGAGTTTCAAAAGGTATGCTTTCTCCGACATTTTTCCGTTGGGGCGAGGTCATCCGAAAAAAAGTGTGTTGGAGTTGTACCCACCAAAGGAGTCCTAGAGTGTTGAAACTGTCACAGCAAATGAGATGCTGTCAGTTTTCTCTATTATGCATACTTATTTCGAGAAACCTTTGGAATACTCACAACTTTTTTTGGTGATAAGCTAATGTTGTGCTTGCATCATAGTCATGCATCCAAGTAATTTACAACAGTTTACAAACTTCTTCTTTTTATGTAATCGTTTATGAAATTGATTGAAGCTATTCGTTATCAACTCTTCATCACTGATTGA
>JAQGAP010000662.1:0-29452 GCA_034697805.1 Orchesella bifasciata
CCTGTACCACATGAAATGGGCTCACCTCCCCACGCACAACTACCTCCATTGCCACCACAATCAAACGCAGTACCACAACCAGTTCCACCTCCTCGACGAAAAGGACGGTTTGGAATGAGATCAAACACTAGCTCACCAACAAGTGGGAGAAAATCGTTCTTTGACCCTGTTGGCACTTTGAAAAGATTTGTTGGAGGAATGGCTCAACGACCTTTGCCTTCTCCTCCAAAAGCGCCACCTCCATTGCCTCCTAAATCAGGTTAACTTTGCTAACCACAAACTCAAACTGAAAAACACGTAGGTGTATACCCTTTAATGTTGCATAAACTCATGAAAGTTTCTACTTTAACCAGATTTCGTCAGATCAATGACACCCACGTTTAGAGGACAAACTTTAGGAGACCGCAGACTCAATTCGCCCCAACCAGGAGCATATCCACAGGATGAGCTCCGAGGACGAGTTCCTGTGTCAGCTTTTGAAATGCAAAATGCTCGAACTCATAGCATCAGTGTTGCCAACTTAAGTGGTCATGTAAGACAGTAGAATTTAATGAAATGTTTGTTAACTAAAAGTTATACAAAATCAAAATAATTATTTACAATTGAACCATGTTTCTCGCAGACATCTAGTCATGATAGCGGCTACCCAGACTGGGAAGAAGATGACGAAGAATTCTTTTCACGAAATCGTGCACACAGTGTTTCAGGTGGTGTCCTTGGAAGATATCCCTCCACTTCCCAGGACGCCTCCCACTTTGCAACAATGGGTCGACAAAGCCGTCAACAGAGACCTGGAACAAGTCAACAGCAGGATCCAAATGCTCCAGAACGACCACCCCCACCCCTTCCACCTCGTCAATTTCCATCACAAACTCAATTAGCATTTCAATCTAGTCAATCTGTTTTTGATTTGGATCGGATGGCTGCTGCTCAGCAAACTCAAGGTTTTGGGATGCCGCCTTGGAACTGTCCGATGCCTGGCTACCCCTTCGATTTCCAACAAGCGATGATGATGGGCTACCCAGGTGGAGGAACCATGCATAGAACACCTTCAACCCAAAGTATGGGTCCTTCAATGAACCCATCTATGGCTCCAAATCAGCCACCATTCTTTGGCTGGGGTCCGATGCAATTTGGGCAACCCATGAGTCAAATGGAAATGGATATGATGTCTGCTCAACAACGGCGTGGCTCCGAACAGTTTATGAACCATTTGTCACACCAACAGCAGCCTCCTACACAGCGAGGTGTTCCACTCTCTAATCCCGTGACTCCACAAGGAAGTTTCAGGAAAAAGGCTGGCGCAAGTCGTCACATGAGCGTGGAACCAGAGCTGTCAAGGAGGTTGGAGCGGGTTGATTTATCACAAAATAGAAGATCAGGGACACCGAGCAGCTTTGTGCGTGTTCCTCCATCAGCTGCAGCCCCTGTTCCTGTCAATAATGTTTCAAAATCATCATCCAAACCACCTGCTAAGGCCCCCTCAATATCCTCAGATCAATCCCCGGACGATTCTTACTTCTCAGCGGAACGGCAACAGTTCACAGAATCTGCGTCATCTGAATCAACTCCAGAGCTCACAGAAAACCCCGAAGGTCCTTGGGAATGTGAGCACTGCACTTTCATTAATCCCAAGAGTACCAAAGTCTGCACGATATGTTGCAAAACCCCTTCTGACGGCTACAAAGTCATGAAGAAGGGCAAACTTAATAAGCTCAAGGCTAGAAAGGGAGAAGCAGCTGGAGGATTGCGAAGGAGGGACAGCGGCTCTAATAAAGATGCCTCTGGAACCCAAGCTGAAGAGGTTCCCGTGCTGAAATCAAAATTGAGCATTTCTCGGGAAAAACAGCAGGCTAAAATTAATTTAGTTTCGCATGTTGAGAAAGAGCGTGTGAAAGTACCAAAGAGCTCCCTCAAAGCTGGAAGCAGTGGGACTCTGAAGGCTGGAGCTGTTCCTCCCGGTCTCAAGGCTGCTGCTGCTGCAGTTCCCAAACAGCAAAAGAAAGGAAAGCTGGTAAAGCCAAAGAAAATTGTGCAAGATGAAAGTGATGAGGAGGAAGAAGAGGTGCAGTTGAATTATGAGCAGGACGAAGAGCAATTGGTGTCACAAGAAGAGAAAGATAAAGAAAGTGATGAGGAGGAAGAAGAGGATGAAGATGAGGAAGAAGAAGAAGAGGAGGAGGATGAAGAGGCTGATGAAGATAAAAGTGAAGATGATGCTGATGACGAGGAGAATGGAGTTGTTGACGTCAAAATCACAGCTCGTTCTGCTGCCATTCATACTAAATCAGTGAAAGCAGCACCACCGCCAGCACCTCCATCACCAGTTCGAATGCCACCAAAGGGAAAAGCTAAACAGGCTATCTCCGCTGCGAAAGCAGCAGCATCAGCAGTGTCTTCTTCTTCCGCCGCATCATCAACAACAAAGAAAGTAACCAAAACCAAGGGACGAACTGCTAGCACAAAGAAGCTGGTTGATAGCAACGAAGATGTTTATGGAAGTGTGCCCATTCAAACGTTGGCAATCAGCCCAAAAATTGGTAATCGTGTCAATTTTTTACTTTGATTTAAACACACTGCACTCCACACTTTACATTTTAATTACTTTTTCACGCACATTTTATTTTATATGGTTTCAATATAAATAACAGTCCTTTGTTCAGTTCTTCCTTGGCTAATTTGCGTTTAATTAAGTATACACGATTGGAAAGTATATACCAATGCCAACACTTTGAAATTAACAGCACATTATTTTCACACGTCAAGATCTAGGGTTTTTTCTCTGTGATTTGATTACTAAATTTGCTAATGCCAACCAGCGCCATATTGGTAACCTGATTGCTACATAGGACTTCCTTTTTAAAGGGTGTTGTGTAATAAAGACAATTATTGCAGATATGTGAAGAACTGTGACTTTTGGGCTGTTATTTATTTTTGCTAATCATCAACTTATCAAAAAACATACATGCAGGGAAATTATATACATACAAACTGGAAAACAATTCGGCGATTTCATGACCTTTTCATTTTGCATCGTAAAAAGAGCGTTTGGCTAATATTTGCAGACATAAAGCGATCATCCAAATCCAAAACATCTACTGGAGTGGGCTCCTCACCTCCCCCAAAGCATTACGAAATTTCCATAAGTACAAAATCCTCTTCACCTTTACCGCCTCCATCTGTAAACGAAACGCCGGAAGAAACCACTCAGTTGAGTGATGCGGTTGATGATGATGATGTTCCTATTGATGTGCCTTCAAAGTCTAAACGGAAGGACTCAACTTCCACTTCATCTGACAAAAAGAAGAGCTCAGAATCAACAAAAGGATCACGAAAGCAAGAAGATGAAAGTAGCCCAGAGGCCACCCCACTTTCTACCAAAAAGGATAATGAAAGTTCAGGTAAAACAAGCAAGGACGAAACTCGTCCAAGAAAACAAAGTGTATCAACAGGGATCCAAACAGCAACGCCAAGCACGAGTGGTGAAAGTAGCAGCAACGCAAAAAGCACAACTGCGAGCAGCAGCAATGGTGAAAGTGAGACGGGCTCTTCATCTCCTTTCCAAGCACGAAAGGAGATGGAAGGTAGGAAAAGCTCGGGAGTTGGCCTTCCTGGGAAAGAGCGTAAAATAAGTTCGGTGGGAACTTCTCCACCGCCTCAAAGCATCTCCACACAAGTTAGTGCAAAATGAGCCGAGAATATTAGGATCGTTTTCTCGCAAAAATTTAGCCGAAAGCTATTTTGCAAAAAAAAAGTTTTGTTTATAATCCTCATTTATACCTCGTCATTTTAGACATATGAAGATGCTGGGATTGATGCTGGTGTTCCCCTTCCCACAAAATCCTTGTCAAAAACTTCCCTTGATGACTATGAGCCTCCGAGACATATTGAAATGTCAGAGAAGGCTTTGCGCTATGCGAGAAAGGCTAGAAATAAGGAGCAACATCATCAAAAATTGAAGAGGAGCTTGAGCACGCAACTCACATATCCTGCTGAGCCTTGGCTGGAGGCTGCTTCTGAAGGGAGGCATTTGTACCGGTCTTCCAGTCGACAGTCGCTCGCGAGTGATACGAGGGTACAGCTTATTATTGAGTGTTTTAATGATGATACACAACATCAAAAGAATGCTTTGTACTTTATAATAACAGAATTAGAACGAGTTTCTTTTATGTTGCCAGCTTTTATATACTTGTTTTATTTTATCATTTTTGTTCAAAAGAGCTTGCCCTTGTCAGGACCTCCGTCCAGGGAAAGTAGTCCACCTCCAATGAGGGGTAGTGGTGGTGGTAGCAGTCGATGGTATGATGATTTCCGGAGATTCCCACCACCCACTTGGGATAGATTCCCTGGAGCGCCTGGAGAGTACTTTGCGTCTATTGACGATCTCATGTCTAGACGGAAAAGGGACTCGATGAGGTCTCAAGAGTTTGAGCTTACGCGAATGCTAAAAGTAGGCCTATTGTTTTGCATTAATATATTACTCCATTTGAAAATAAAAGTGTGTGAATGTGCAGTACAATGAATTTTTCATGCAAATTTGAAGGATGCAGAAGAGTCCAATTATAGTCCAGAAGATGTGCAGGTTGCAATTCGTATGTGTGGAGATAGGAATCCCATTAAATGGATGCAGGTAAATAGATCGGATCGGTGGCTCTTTGTGATTTGTAGCAAATAAGCGATTTGAATGTAAATATTGATCCATGAATTTAAATAGGAAAACTGGTCAAGTATGATTGAAACAGTGCAAACCCTTGCAACCAAGTATGGCAGAGAGAAAGGCAGTGAAAGCAATGATGTAGGTACCATTTCCCTCGATGAAGCAAAGGAGTCTCTCCGTGCTAATCGTGGAAATGTGTGGGCTGCTGTCACAGAATGTGTTGACCAAAGACGGAAAAAGGTAATGAGAAGGCAACAGTTGATGTTGTTTTTGTGAGAGATTGAAAAATAATGCCTCCTTTATCCCTTGATGTGTTTAATATGCTTAGTTTCACGAGCTGCAATCTCGTGGAACATTTCTACGAGAGGATATTCTGAGTGCATTAGCAGCCCACCGGGGTAACTTGGAATCAGCTTATGTCGAGCTCTCCAAAGCTCAATTGAAGCCTTTCCTTATGCGCATTTGGGGTCCTCCAACTGGCACAGATAATGAGTCTGCAGCACCTACTTCTTCTGCAATAATACAGACATCAGCTACTGCAAACGCAGTCACACATGTTGAAACTGTTAAACCCAAGGTGACAGAGCAAGAACAACAACCTGTGACAATCAACCGCTCTCCTAGTATGCCGGAGGCTTCTTCTTTTGAGTCGCCTGCTGCTCCAAAGGAGCGAAAAGCATCCATGAGCGTTGAAACATCAGCAGATAATGTTCAAAGCTCATCATCAACAGTTGCAGTTTCTGGAACGGAACCACCTAAATTAGAAACGCTGGTCTCTAATGCGGAGAAAGTCACGCAGGAAATTGAACGGGCTCTTAAAGAGCTCAAAAGTTCTGGGGTTATTGCTGGAAATGTGGCAGCAGAATCTGTTGCAGAATTTTCAGAATCCCCAGATAAACCGGTTGAAGGTTTGATTACCGAGGATCAAAAGATAAATGACATTTCCCCACAAGAAAATTTAGAAGATCAACGACTGCCTTCACCTACTTCCAACGTAAACAACACGGAGGTTGTAACAACAACGAAGGAGGTTACGCTGCAACGACAAAAATCAGCCGAATCCGAGTCAGAGCCGTCGGCAACCGTTCCCCATATAAAAAGTGATGGAGAGGGTAAGCGTGAATTAGAATAATATGTAGTAGCTCTCTGCTTCATTTCATTTTCTCCTGCTTCCAACTTCCAACTCATTTTTATCATATCTGAAATGACACGCTCTTCTAATCCTAATTTTGCCACTTAGCAAACTCTCTCTCGCCTTTTCATCACACGAGAAATATATTAGCATAGCATGCATTCCTAATTTTCTGCTAAGATCACAGATCAAGACTAGTAGATGTCTTGTGCTTTTAAACGGAACGTGACAATGAGCACCAAAATTAGATTTTCTCTTTGAATCTCTCCAGCTACTTTTAATAGAAGTACACATTATTAAATTCATTGTAACATCAACGCCTTGTCCTTTCGCTGAGATCTTCTATGAGAATATAAAATTGTTTAGTATCCTGATCTCAAGCCCATTTAAATAGTTAGCATTCATATGGCTCACAATATTTTTAGTATTAATATTAGGACTGAAAATAAATTGCATATGCCAAAATTCTTTTCTCATTTTGATTAATAACAATCTCATTTCCCCCATAAATTAAAATAGTTTTAGATACTGTAGACTAATTAATTTTTTCTTGATTTGGTTCTTTCTCATTTCATTCCTTCTTCTTCTGCTGCTCACTTCACTACTGCCGTGTTGTACTACTTACTCACACTGCTTGACAAATGTAAATAAACCCGAAACATTGGGAAAGCAGATGAAAGTTTTGCGGATGCCGTTTCCGAGGCGGCTAGCAATGCCAATTCTCCTCCACCGTCACGTCCTGCTCTTGAAGAGCTGACTTCTGCTATGAATGAAAATGAAGTAGTCATTAACGAAGATGATTCTCCATTCCTCGAAGAGGAATTTGATGAAGATGTCCTTGAAATAGAAATCGATGACTCTGAGGCTAATATCAGTGAATTTATTCAAAACTATGAAATCCTTCCACCCCAAGGTACTCCCATTGCCGACGAAGAGCAGATACTGGATGAAAATGATAATGATGATGAAAACGGGGTGCAACAAACCCAAGAAGGAGAAGTGGATGAGGAAGAAGGAGATGAAGGTCAAACTGAATCAACTTCCAATCAGGGAATTACAAAGGGCGAAATTGAGCAATTGCTCACAACCTTGACATCCACTTTCTCGGAAATGGAACAGTTTGCCACGAAAATCAAAGAGAATATTGCCTCAGAAATCCAGCAGCAACTGGCTGCCGCTAGCACGACGCAGAAAAAAGTCAAGATCACTGTTGCATCCCATGATCATAGTGAAGGTTAGTAATCATAAACCAATCATATACAAACTAATATGCATACATGAAAGGGAGCTGTAATCCTAGCAAATGTATATAAAATTGGAAGTTGATGAAAAATTGTTACATTTCCATTTTATTTTGGATTCGTGTGACTCAATGAATATTCATTCCAATATTAGATGGTTCCTACGAGCCTATAGAGTTGCCACCAGGAATAGAAGAGAATGTCAACAAGAAAGCTGCAAAGTATCAAAGGCTCGCAGCAAAAAAGAAGAAAGTAGGCCGGCACAAGTCTCCAGAGACACATGCATTCCAATTTGGAATGATAAAGGAGCCTTCAGCGTCCCCATCACCATCAACATCCTTATCCCAGTTGGTAGATGAGTCTCAAGCCGACTCAAAACCCTCAGGGGAATTTGTAGAGCAGCCAGAAGAACCGGAGTCTACCACCAAACCACAAAATGAGCAAGAAGTTGTTGAGGAGCAACCTGAAAATGTTGGGGGAGTTGAGACTGAATCTGAGCAAATGGAAGTGGAAACGACGGAGGTTGAGCCTGATACAACCGCTGACAGAGGCACTCGCTACTCTGACTATGAAGAGGTTGAAATAGGTCAGGGAGAAGAAGAAGAAGGAGATTATAACAATAATGCAGAAGAGCCAATCTCAGAAATTGATGATGATGGGGATGATGATGCCGAAGGGGAATTTGTGGAAGAGGAGGATGTGAATGAATCCAGCATTGTTGAAGAATCAGATGAAGATGGTTTGTTGGAAGAAGGACAGGAAGAACTCATTGATGCTAATGAGGAAATGGAAGAGAAAGACCAGGAAGAGACTGGAGAGCAAGTAGAAGACAATGGTGAAGAGGAAGAAGAGGAAGGGGAAGCGTATGCAAATGTGGAGATCTCAACGAGCTCTAATATCACTCCAAGTGACACCGACAAGGTTATCATTGCTGGAGGTGTTGTAACTGCGAAAACAATTCGGGTTAATAGCAGCCACACCACAAATGGAAGCAATGCGAATGGTGATATAGTAATTTTGACGGAGGAGTTGTCAACAAATGAGAATGTAAGTTATTCTGCAAAAAGGCACGTACAGCTAAGCTAATGCAGCTTTGTAGATTCCAAATGTCACAGTTTGACACGGCCAGCATAATTATTACATGATACTATTTCGTTCATATACTGATAAATTCTAGGAAGATGAGCAGAAGAATGACAAGGACAATACAGAAGTAAAGACTGAAGATGCTAATGATGAGAAAGGAGTTACAGAAGAAGTAAGTTAGTATATCATAGCTATGCCATACTAATGAAAGACTTTATTATCTGGTTGCATGTCACATGAGCATATCTACTAATTAGTACTTGTACCTACCCAAACTTCGCAGTTGGAATTAACTTAACATTTTAAACATACTGTTAGACTCCAGCCCAGAGACTGATCACGGAAGGCAAAGCAGCCACGTTGAAACAAGCGGAGCTGGCTCTGCAGCTTTTTGAAATGAATTTCAACGAGGAGGATGCTCTTTGTGCAGCCAAAGAATGTGTCTCACTTTGTTCAGCCATCAGCTATCTACAACAAGAATGTGATCTTTGCACTGGAAAGTTTAGTGCAACGGAGGTACATTATATGTCCTTCCCATTCTTTCACAATGTTTCCTTTTAGTCAAGCCAGCTACGTGGGATGAGAATGAGAGATGTGAACTACATACAGACTGGCATACACGCTACAATACACACTAAAATTGTAGACAAACTATGTCAAGTCTATTTTTAGAATGGGAATGGGAAGCAAGATGAAAATTGGATTGGAATGCAGATGATGACTAAACTTGATTTTTTTTTTCAAAAGAAAAACTTTTCTCTTTCCTTTTTCTAGATGGTCTCTATGCTCCGCTGTACTCATCTCTGTTGCAGAACTTGTGCTCGAGACTATTTCACAGTTCAAGTACGTGACAAAACCATTGTAGATGCGACTTGTCCTTTCTGCGCGGAGCCTTCAACACTTTCCGATGATGCGGAGCTTGCAACAGAGTACTTTAATCATTTGGACATTTTACTCAAGAATTTACTTGACAGCAAGCACCATGAAATGTTTCAGCGAAAGCTGAGGGATTGGACACTTGCCAAAACACCAAATTTCAAATGGTGCTCAAAGGTATGCGCTTTCCATAATGCCAATGCATATAAGCCAAAGTGAAATACTGTTTTAGCATTAGATCTATGCTAATGGGTTCTGTCACGGCTATATTTACAAAAATTGTAAACACTTTTCGCTTATTTGTTGTATTTTGCCATCATCCTGATGATGTGTTATGTTGATGCTAATGACGATGAGAGCAGTGCTCGTCAGGGTTCATTACGGAACCGATGCAGACAAGACTCGTCTGTCCGGATTGCAAAGCAGTCACTTGTGCAGTGTGTATGGAGACGGTAATGAAAATGAATGCTGATCTGTTTATGTTCGGATGGTTTTCAATGTTTGGTTTAAAAATGCTTATGAATTTATTGTCCTCTACCCAAAGTGGGATAAAGTCAACCATGATCATCGGGACCGGGATAATACTGGCTCCATGAAGTTGTGTGACGCTGTCCCCAAATCAATTATTGAGTATCTCAACGCCAATTGTATCGAATGTCCTCGATGTCACTTCCGCTTCTCGTTGGCGAGAGGTGGGTGCATGCACTTGACGTGTACGCAGTGCCATCACGAGTTCTGCTCTGGGTGTGCGGCTCCCTTTCGCATGGGTGAAAAATGTGAAGCAAAGTTCCCCATTTGCGATAGACTGGGGCTGCATGCACATCACCCACGGAATTGCCTTTTCTACTTGAGAGATAAAGAGCCTGATGTGCTTGCAAAACTTCTTGAGGTGAGTGTGAGAAAGATGGACTTTTTTTTTGAAGAAAATGAACTGTCATCGCATTTTTATAGTGGTATGCATATATTATAAGCCTAAGCTGATTATGTGTGATGTAGCATGTAAATCAGGATTATGCTCAGGAAAACACTTCCATATCGGTTTTGTTCACAGACAAATATTATTCAGCATGCGATTTTTTGCAACAGTAACGAATACTGTCACGTTTTGTTCCTCTACTTTTTAATTGGAACGAGGGGAAAATATGAAGCATCCACGGATAAAAGAATTCAAGGGCACTCCTAAGCTTTTCTTCGAATGTCTCATAAATCCCATCGTATTTAGAGCATTAAATTACGAAAGAGGTTTTTATTTGCTGTATTATTCAATATTCATCCATATCGAAAATAGGAATCACTGGTGTTTGCTTTTGCTAATTTGAGCTGATTGGATGTAAGGAGAGAAAGTTATATGATTTTTAACAGTATTTTGGGAACACTTGATACATAATTACGTTACGAGATATCATCTCATATTGCACAACGTTCTTTTGATCCATCCATCACAAAAATGCTTACAAAACGAAGATACACGCGCATCCGTATTAGCATATTGAAACGCATTAAAGCGTATTCAAATTGAGTTGAATAAGAGATATTCTTTTGATTGCGTACACAGGAAAATGCAATCCCATATTTCAAAGAAAACTCTGGAGAAGATCAGCTAGAACCTTCTCCCTCTTCTACTACTAGCGAGCCCGAAGCAAATAAAACGGAGAGTGATGCTGTTGTCGTCGATGGTGGCGATGAAAATGCAAACACGACGACAACTGCAACAACCACTCCAAAGAAAAAACCAAGACTCTGTCAAGTTCCCGTTCAAAAGGAGACGAATGATGGATTCATAGATGAGATTTGTGGAAAGGAAGCTCCTGAGGGTTATGCAACTGTTTGCAAGTATGAAAAGCTTTTCTTTTGTGGGATTTAAACTAGTTCATGGTTATTTGAGTGTGGCCTTTTTCAATATTTATCCTTTTCCTTCTCACAGAATCCATTATATTGAATATCTTGGACTTTTAATTTGGCAAAATCATTTGGATCCAATAACCATCCTGACAAACGAGGATTTGGAAGTTATAATCAGACGAGCCTACAAAAAACATCCTGGACGACCCAACTGGCTCTCGGAGGAAGGGCTCCGCAAACGTCTGCTGAAAGTAGGCTGTCTAGTTTTGCTCATAATGACTTGTACAATTGTCACAAACTTCTTTGGAGAAGTTTGCTTTGAATGACTGAATGAATGGGTGATTTATATGCAATTCTCATTATGCCTTAGGTAATCAACGAAGATATCCCACTGTAAGCCGGCAGTGCAGTTACACATCTGCATCTATATAGTATGTCATTCGGGTGGGTATTAACGGAAAATTGAAAACTTCACGATATTCAATCGCATGCCTTATTTTCTACTGTACATATTTATAGAGTTGAATAGTTGTTATTACGGAGTAGGCTTAGTTTGAACATTTTCCTGTATGTAGTTTTAAGCCCCACGTGTGTTAATTACAATACTAGAGTATTTACTTTTCATTTCTTTAGCCCTCATCGCAACTCTTCCTTTAGGTTCGCAGTGAATGAAAAACTTTCCCTAGTGGCCTTTTCTATTATATAACACAGGTTTTAATTAACGTTTTAATTTGCCCCAAAAAACAAAGACACTTGCAAGCGTGTGGGTTGAATGATGTTCCGACAAGAATATTGTTGTTCTAACAAGTGTTTCCCAAGTTTTATGCCAGTTCTAATAAACCCTTTCATTGCAGTGGAAACTCTTAAGCAGCTCGGAAAATGTATATATTGTGTTATATCTAATAATTATGAAAATCTTTTCGTTTGTTTTCATCGGAGGATGAAAATTGCATTGTGTAAGTAAGTTCGTGTCTAAATAATTAAATTATTACTGTTAATATTAATCAATTATACAGTTATGTAAGTGAGTAAAGTATGTATTCAGTTGTTTACGGAACAATAAAGTAGAAACTAGCTGAAACTTCTACATGTATTGAAGCCTTTGAGAGAACGAACATTTCACTTGAGAAGACCAGTAAGCTTAGGGAAAGCTTTGAACATGGTCTCTCTTTGGTGTTACATAAGACTGCAAAATTTCTGTCGCGTTAATCTCAGAGATCACGTAACGATCAATCCGAATGATGTAAGTGAATAATTGGTTAGAAGTTATTTAACCGGGATGTCTGGAGTTTTTGTCTTATGCAACCAAGGTTAATAAACAGGTCATTACTAGGTACATAACCAATACCACTTGGTTTGCGTAGTTGGCTACATTGGGCGTGTATATACCTACTTACACAATCTTTTTCACAAATTATTCACCTTCATTGTCATTTATATGATCCCATTCGGTCGTCCATTGAACGCGTTGTTACTACGCTAATATTTTTTGCTTGAATAATATCATACGATTATTCTATTAGCCACTGGCCTTCATGCCCCTTTGTCCTAGAGATCTGATTGGTTGGAAACCAGATTCCTAGATGGGTTTGGTTACGGTCATGATAACCCCAACTCTTGTTATATCAAATATGTTAGCTGCTTTAAGGAAAATGTTTTAAAACTACTATATACATCGACCCCCGTACGTTTAGTATTGTTTCACATATGCTAAAGTGGGAGATCTTGAGGTAGAGACATTAGAATTTGAAAAACAACATTTAGTACCTGCTATTCCCGTAATGGTATAATACTGAATGCTGTGAAAGATTTGTATTATTGCAGTATGCACGGAGTAGACAGAATTGACGAGCTCAGATTGAACAAACGGACAATAAGAATGCAATAAATCTGAAACGCTCAACCGTATAACTAGGTTAATAAGGAGCTAAAGTTAACGACAATTATCATTTAGGTATATTGCAGAACAGGTGTAATTAAAAACTGATAATTGCATACTTAATGTTAGCTTGCAGTTCATCCACCTGACTAGATTTCATGGAGTTTGGGATGCGTTTATGTATGATTCGGGTTCGCATTCGGAAAGAAATCCAAGAGCTAACCCGATATTGGTTTTTGACGCAATAAATATAATAACATCTGAAAGAGATTTATGAACTGCGCGTCAGTTTCGGCATTAGTGGCAGAAATAGCTGCGTATTTTCAGCAGATCAATATAATTGGTATCTTCTATTTTTCTTTTTATGAATCGTATTATACGATTCGTATACTTAATGTAAAAATACAAATATTTGAGAACTATACTCTCTCGTACATAAGCTTTTACAAAAATGCACTCACACGAGCATCTAAAACAAAAAATGTCAACAAATACTACTCTTTTTTCCTCGTTTGTGTTGACCTAAAGTGGTACACAATATGCGTCGTTGCGAGTTCAGAGTTTGTTGATTCATGATTGATCCAACACGGGTACCTGTGTACGCGTGTAGGCACAAAACTAATGCCTTATTTTATGGAAATGGGATTCATAAGCCAAAAACTAAACGGTTATCGTACTGTGAGCATATGATTTTGAGCTCTACATATATAATTTCCGATGGTGTGTGGACTTGTTTTCAGCCAATGAGCGGAAAGGTAAAAGGTACCTACCCCCATTCTACGCCAATAATACACTTGAGGTTCTTTGACACGCAAAACTTTTTGCACGAGGATGAAAAAGAAGGGGTTTTCTGTGCTGCGTCTTCAGGCGACCACGGTCTACACCGTATAAAAAACTGGATACCTTATCATGCTTATCTTTTTCACAGCTTTCAGCAACTTTTTGAATAATATTATAGTCAAGGTAAGACAAGCTATTGACGTATGTAGTCTGATGACATGATATGTTGTTGATTGGATTTGATGAGCATTCCACGACAAGTTCTTGCTTCATATTCCGATCTGACAAAACAACACCATATCAGTCTCTCCTTCGAGTTACATACTTACAATACGTATATATCATAGTTGTCTTGTTGTTGAAGGAAAATAGAACTGCATTGTTTCATCTTTGATTCCAAAAAGACACCTTTGCCATTATTCAGGTGGAGTTCTTACCACCACCAAGCCCCCATCATTCAATTAAAAATGTTTTTGATCTTACATAGTACATACATGCTTTCAAGCTGCCAACTTTTCCTTTATGATAATGAGAGGTGACGACGGAGAATTAGACAATAAAACCAACGGAAAGGACGCTATCTGAGCTCAATTCAAGTTGCACACTCACCTCAACCAGATTACTCACTACAATACACAATTATACACATACAATAGATAATTCCTGAATTTTATTGTACCCCATATACGTAAATTAGCTCGTCATATCACTTCCCCTATCTTATTGCTGAAAATAGAAAAGAAGCATTTATTTCAATTTTGAAGATCTAAAGCTCTACGATACAAAATAACCTTCCAAGTCCAAAAATAAGGAAATACACAAGCGTATCCCCAAAAAGGAAATAAGATTTTAAGATTTGTGTAAATCCTTCTGGCGCAATAAATTCTGTTGTTACGCAGGTCAGCCAACTAACCCTATCACTTGAAACCTATACCTGTCTCCACGTTCCGTTCGTTGAGAGGGATAAACGAAACCCTATTGCTATTTTAAGCCAAACTGTAGACTGTTTCATAATACCCCAATATTTTAATCCTTAGAATTCTTCCTGTTTAACCAGAACCAGTAGTTCCATTTTTGGAGTTGTTTTTTCTTCAAAGTATAAATCTTGTTCATATTTCCCGTAAACAACCAATTTCATGTCGTAGACGCAGCAAAGGGTCAAAGTTTAGGTACATTTTATACACACACGGTAGTTAACTCTCTGTTCACCTAGTTTTCACCGAGACAAAAGTCAGGCTGGAGCCCTCATTCTTACCTCAATTTTCATCACATTTTATTGGCACTAGTTGCCCTTTAGAGCGTTCTTCATGAAATCCCTTTCTGTCACTGTGGATAACTCATCAACACCATTTTGTGCCTTTGCCCACCCATACTTTGTCTTCAAGTACTACAACAACCCATACTATTGCTACGCCTTTATCGTTCCTGAGACCATCACGTGAAGTCTCTTGCCCAGTGAATATTTTGTAAAGAAGCGAACTATATACTAGTGGAATATATACGTACATTAGGCGAATTAGCACTAGAGCATATATCTCTTTCTAATTGGAGAAAGGCTGTATTGAAAAAGAAAGACGTATTCAGATAATATTATCGATTTTACAAATCTTTCTTACTCAAGCCAACCACAGTTCCACCACCCTTCTGTGTGTAAGCATGCCTGAATCATCAGCTACTTACGGGAACGCCAACAATGTCAACGTTATCGGAACGGAGACTGCGTTGCAACAAAGGAAGAACGTGTGGAATGTGCGCTCTTCCGAGTTTGCGAAAAGCACGTTTAATCCAATCAGAAGCATTGTGGATAGCATGAAGTTGGAGCCACATCCGGAAAAATACATGATCGCTTTGTCTATTGGTAAGTTTCTGATTTATTGGCTGTCTTTATTAAAAAATTTCCGTTTAAACTCATTCCTGTGTCATTCAAACCAGACCAGGACGTTGTAGAGCTGGGTGAAACCAGAATTTTATGTCACATTGTAACTTTCCTATGTGCATCATGAATTTTTAATAGAATCGAGATCGATAATAACTGTTTAACTTTCAAAATGCTATCAAAAAGTATATAAGCACTTGGTACCGTAGGTCATGCTAGCAGAAAATCTACTTTTGTTACTTTTATGCAAACCTGCTTCCATAATAAGAAACAAGCTGTAGACACATTATGAACGTGTGTAGTAAATGTAATCTTTATTGAAGAAAGGAGTTCTTCATTTGATAGAATTCTAGGAGTTTCATCTGTCATCCTTCTTTCATCACGCTGAAATTCCTATGCAAACATTAATTTCATCGTGCAAACAGGTTTCCCTTTCTTGTGTACATAAAAACCGAACTCAACTTGTCGTCTTATGCAATCAAGGTTAAGTAAAGTAGAACCAGGTTTTACTTACATACTTACTTCGGGAGAGGTTCAGGTTCAGCTTATGTAACTTTTTACGACATAATAGTTGTCTCTTGCAGTTCTGAGTTTTCTATTCCACCCAACATGTCAAATCATGGACGCTTTATCCGACAATTACGATACACCTGTTCACTTGTAATATATATGTTCTTTTTATAGGTGATCCAACTATTTTTGGAAATTTGAAGCCACATGAGGCAATCATTGAAGCAATCCAAAATGCTACCACTTCCATGCAGTTCAATGGGTACGCTCCAACTGTGGGATATGGGGAGGCGAGGGCTGCTGTCGCAGAATATTACACAACTCCATCATCACCTGTGTCGCCAAATGTAAGGATTTAGACTACTATTGATTACATGATAGTAATATCCACTTTTGTGCTTATAAAATCCATTGAATTTTTCGATCGAACCGATTTTTATTGAATTTTTATTGCTATCTGACCAGTTTTCCTTACCATGAAACAATCTTATGTACAAACCTGTTTATCGCCCTCTGTTTGCTTTTGATCCAGTAAAAACTCATTAGCATTTTGTCGCCTTTGTCTTTTAGGACGTGATTTTGTGCAGTGGTTGCTCCCATGCTTTGGATCTGTGCATTTCTGCGGTGGCATCTCGAGGTCAGAATATCCTCATGCCACGACCAGGCTTTTCCATTTATAGAACTTTGGCGAATGGCTATGGAATCAATACCAAACACTACAATCTTTTGGTAATTGCACATTGCCCCATCTTGCACACAATGCAATGTGACGATAAGATACTTACGTATATACTAATGTCCCTATACTATGTCTACTTTCTATAGCCGGAGAAATCCTGGGAAGTTGACTTGGACCACTTGGAGTCCTTGATTGATAAAAACACAGCTGCAATTGTGGTTAACAATCCCAGCAATCCATGTGGCTCCGTATATAGTGAGCAGCATCTGCGGGATATTTTAGCGATTGCAGAACGCAACTGTGTCCCAATTATTGCTGATGAAATATACGACTTCTTTGTGAGTGCATTCAAAATACTAATTTGCTGAGTGTCAAATATTGCACGAATCCCATCTGCAACATATTATTTCTTATAGGTATTCAAAGGGGAGGTATTCCATCCACTGGCGACGCTCAGCACAAATGTGCCAATCCTTTCATGCAGTGGCCTGACCAAGCGATTCCTTGTTCCAGGATGGAGAATGGGATGGATTCTAATTCACGACAGGAACAATGTGTTTGCTTCAGAAATTCGGGGAGCTTTGCAGTCTCTGAGCCAGAGAATCATTGGAAGCAACACTTTGGTGCAAGGAGCTTTGCCAGAAATTCTAAGAAATACTCCTCAATCCTTCTTTGATGACACAATCGCTCAAGTGCAAGCCAACGCTGAGATTGCTTACGAAAAGTTGAGGGCTTGTCCAGGGCTAAAGCCTGTCGCACCTAAGGGTGCTATGTACATGATGGTAAGGCTACTTAACACACACAACACATACCCTACCAAACTACTAATTAATTAGTAGTGTGTGCATTGTGAATAGAATTCACTCATTTTAAGCATGCCCTTTTAAAACTTTGTTCAAGGTCGGGATTGACATGACAAGGTACCCCGAGTTCGCAACAGAATTCCAGTTTGTGGAAAGACTTGTGTCAGAACAATCCGTGTTTTGCTTGCCTGGAAAGGTATGTTCTTTTGGTTTCATTGTCTCCATTGCATTTATGCTAATTACATACAACAATCAGAATGCCCCAAAATGCAGATTATCATCTTAGCAAGTAAAATTATTCTAATTTCAGTGCTTTGAATATCACGACTACTTCCGCATCGTGCTTACTGTGCCCGAAGAGCAAATGCTCATTGCTTTGGACCGCATAATAGAATTCTGCCATTTGCACTACATCCCTGACAAAGTGGAGAATCTCGCCCTTACTGAAATGGCCGAGTCGGAGGAAGATGAGCGAATGGAAATTGAAACATCTACATTGGCCAACTACCGCCCGACAAGTCAAGCCACAAAATCCTAAATGATATTTTATTTTATACGAACTATTTTATATGAATAAAAAGGTTTTTTGAACTCGTAATAATACCAGCCTAATTTTCTACCATCACAATTCACATTGTTCAGTTCTTCCTCTCCGCTTCCCATTACATTCGCCTTCCAATGATGGAATATGAGTCATCGTATATCATATTTCATCAACATTCAATCAGAACAGTAGCTCATACCATCTTATCTACATATTGGAGCAACAGGATATTTCTGTCTCGTCCACTACACCTATTAAGTAATCTACGCATCCATATAGCACGTAAAACATTTTCATCTTGAAAATGCATATTACTCATGATTTTCCAAGTAGAGCCTATCTACATAAATCGAGCAAGAATTGTCATAACAGATAAAAGATTTGACAGTAGCCATATTATGCTTATACACTAAAAGCTCTTCTGTACACTATAATACATAACCAAATTGAGTTATGTATTAAGTTAAGAATGCATAGGATATGGAAGAAAAATCTGAGAAATAAACATCTCATATTTGCCATTCGGCGTGATTGGGATTGAATGCGTTTTTTCGTATACACTTTTTGTGGACGTGCCGGTCGTGTCGGTATGGTAAAACGTTTTTAGCGGATGCATTTTGTGTATCTGTATTTTTATATACATTTTCCATTGTTCCTTAATCGGTGAAGGATGAGTATTTACAAATACAAAAAAATATTTGTGTCAAAATGTAGTTAATTTTCATTTGGTTTCTCAACTATTAAATGTATATTGATAGTACTTACGCAATTATCTTAAAAAAAGTGGAGATTACGACACCTACGTTAAAGTTCGGTCGGAGTAAGTTACATAATTTTAAAAGATACCTGTTTGATCCTGACTTCTCTGATAAGTGTAAACTATCTGTGAAAATTCATAATGATTGTACAGGTTGAGGCGTTCTTGTTCCAGTTATTCATCGAATCTAGTCAGCAATTGCCAGTGAAGGTTGGGGTGATTATGGTGTCCGGTACTTGCTATTATTGAATATCGGATTGTTGACAGTTGACCCGACATCAGTACTGAACTAATGTGGTGTAAATTGTAAGTTGAGGAAGTGCATATTATTTGACATTATTTTATTTACAAATATTTGGACATCTGGAAACCAGACTTCAATGGTGTCATCTCGATTTTAGGTAAGTAAACAATTTCCCTGCCTTCTGATGCCTTGCTTGCCCAATTGATCTGTTGATGGAAGAGAGCTTTTGACGTGCAATTTAAGTAATCAGTATTATTCACACGGATACCAATATTATGGCAGGAAAACGAGAGGCGTCCAACTCCCTTGGGGGTGGCGAAGTTTTCAAGAAGGCGAAAATGGAGTCTCCCAATAATGATACCAAGGCCAAGGACTGGGACGAGGACAGCTCTCTAGATGAAGAATACTTTTCGGATCAAGAATTTTTGAGTGAAAATTACGATATTTCTTCTTGCCACTCATCTGAGATTGATTCTTCTCCTCGGCCAGAAATACAAATTTTGAGGGTTGCAGAGCTGGAGAAGCAGATGAAAAATGTTGTGACGCAAATTGAACAACAGTTGTGTGTGTCTTATTCAGTAGCTTTGCTTCTACTCAATCATTTCTGCTGGGATACGCAAAAGTTGCTGGAAAAGTATTATGAGGAGAAACGGAACGCGTACTTCAAAAAACATGGGCTACCTTGGAACCCCGAAGAAGTGGAAGACGGAAGTGGGGATGCAAAACCTGGAACTGTTGTTCACAGAGATCAAGAAATTGAATGCAACATTTGTTTTTCCTCATTCAAAATTGACGAGTCGTTGGAGCACCCTCAATGTGGACATTGCTTTTGCTCAGACTGCTCATTTGAATATATAAAGACTAGAATCTCAGAGAATGGGTTGCAAAGCAGTATACAATGTCCGGAAACTAAATGTAACGTTCTTCTGAAGGAAGATTACGTCAAGACTGTGATCAAAGCTGATTTAGAAGTAGTCGAGCGTTACGATCGCCTAATATTAAATGACTACGTAACCAGGAACAGGTATCTTGAATTTTGCCCAGGAGAGCGTTGTGACGGAGTTTGGAAACTCGAAGCGGATGGGGTGCCTTGGAATTTCAAGGAGGTGGGATGCTTTTGCGAGGAAACTTACTGTTTTTCATGTAATAAAACCTGGCACTTTCCTTTGAGCTGCCAACTATACCAGCTCTGGATCAAGAGATTGTCGGATGAATCAGAAAACTCAAGTTGGATTTTGGCAAACACCAAGCCGTGTCCCAAATGTTCATCAAACATTCAGAAGAACGGAGGATGTAACCACATGACGTGCAAAAAGTGTCATCATCATTTTTGCTGGCTTTGCTTAAGTATGTTCAGTTATTTAAATTATTTTATCATAAATATATTATAAATTAATTAATGTTTAATTACAAGTTGATATGCTTAAACTTTTTTTAGCTTCGTGGGCCGACCATCGCGACTTTTACAACTGCAATCGTCAGCCTGATAACAACGCACGAACAGAAGCTCAAAACGCTGCGATAAATCATCTACAACGTTTCATATTTGCAAACGAAAGATTCTTAGGCCATGGTCAAAGTTATGCCCTGGAAAAGGACCTCCTGAAAGGATCTTTGACTCGCATGGATTTGATTAAAACAGAGTGTCAAATGGAACGATTGCTAGATGCTTCATTTTATGTGGAAGTAAGTATCTAACTACATAAATATTACATTGGGTGTTAATAATGCGATTCTTAGCATATATCTAACAACTTTTTACTTTGTTTGTTTGTACTAATATCTTAGGCTATCAAAGTACTTTTAATGTGCCGAAAACTGCTTCAGTATTCTTTCGCATTCGTTTTCTACCTGAAGCGGGATGATGAACCCCAGGTCGAAATTTTTGAGACGAATATGATTAATCTACATGAAACTGTTGAAGAATTATCTCACTACCTGGATGATGAAATGCCTCCAAAATTTCAGGGAGATAATAAGCACAAGGTTCTGAATTTGACAAGTTTCTGCAAGCACAGGCGTAAAATTTTAATAGATCACGTTAATGAAGGATACGAAGATGGAAACTGGAAATGGTCCTTCAGGCAAGATCTTGCACCTGGTGTGACGATTTAGGGGTAATGTCGAATCGGAGTTCAATTGTCCAATAACAGTTAAAAGTAGTCCATCATGAATCCAACGATATGTTCATGCTATCGGGTTTTACTTTCGAACATTGCATGTATTGTGACATATGATGTCGAGTCTTATTACGAATATATTAACTTTTGTAATATTTACTGTGTATTATCAGTAAAGCGAAACATTAAATAGAGTTTAATTAATAGTCGGACTAAGATTAAGATTGATTATCGTCATTGTGTCAAATGAATTGATAATTGATTGTGAGCTATATTGTATAATACGAAAAGGGTCCACTTTACACTGCCATTGCCGAGAAATAAAGTCAAGAATCTAACGTTTTTACAAACCGTTGTAATAATTTTTTTTATTTTCTTTCTTTCATCATTGTAATTGTATGACACGGTTGGGCCCTTAACTATTGTGACATAAAATATGTAATACGAGACGATTGCAATGAAAATCAAGACACTGTTCATGTTAATTAATGAATCGTATATATATAGTATATAAGCTTCTAAATGCGAATGACCAGAAGTGTCCTTTATAACAAGAACATTGTCGTCCATCGACAATATTCTATATAATAACCATAACGTTTAATCTTGGCAGATTACATTGAATTATTATTGCATACCAATTAAACACCACCTCTCGTACTCAGGATTATAGTTACTTTTCGTGCAGGTTGGTTTCGTCATCATATTGGATATGCACATCAATAAGTCGCGCTACTACTGTTCACAACATTCCATGTAGTATGAAGTGTAATCATTTAGAAACCTATTACAAAAAATGAAATGACTGCGGTAAAAAATAGCTATACAATACAAATAACAATACATTAAAATGGTCTTCTTAGCATTACATGTTGGCACATTAATAAATTAGATCAATGAATGCATTGCATACTAGTATTTCTCATTGCGGAAACAAGGATTAATGAACTTTTAATTAAACAACGCTGTCTTCATAAAAAAGTATTTGTAAGAAAGAAGTTCATAAAATCATATATAGTATGTATTTAAATTCAATATTATTACACGTAGATGTATAGATTTTTAAAAAACAATAATTCTTTAAGAAGCACACGAAGGAACAGCGTAATAAAAAGAATTTGGGGAAGATGGTAAAATGACTTGACGGAAGGTAGTCAAGCTACATGACATGACAATGTGTTTAACGCTCATAATACAACTTCTCTTATTCTCGATGTCAGTAGCATTCAACAACAAAAAACTTACATAGTGTACTTTCATTAACACAAATAGACTCAAACATTCGATTCTCTTTACCAAATCAAATGGCAATAATACACGACTGCTCATTATTGCAGATTTCATTTCGTTTCATCTTTCTACATTAAAATCTTTAAAAAGTTACCCAGTCGAAGAAGTTGAGATTACAGGTATATATGGATTAGTACACTTACAAATAAATGGAAGGGTTAAATAAAATCATTTTAAAACAGAACAATATTCGTTTAAAAATTGTTGACTAACTTGTATGAGCAACATATTGGAACAAGTTCTCAAAATCTATTGAAATCTGAGCTATCATCATGACCAATTCTCACGGGATTTTTGTCCGTGTCATCATCAGTATGGACAAAACGCGAGAAGAGTATTGCACACCTATTGCTGGCATTCCACAAACTTTAACAACTCCATGTCAATGTGGCTCTTCAATTCAATACAAAGTTTTTATACTGTTGAAGTTTTGAGAATGTACTTACACAAGAATGCGTAGCATTTGAAGCAGTTTGACTTTTTATATAATTGCATAGTTAAGATTTTCAGCGCTTTCATTGGTTTTTATTTATTTTGTAAGGTTTGGTTTGAAATTTTCTGTCATGTCACAATGAAGCTATTTTTTTCAGTAATATTTTGACAACAGTAGGTCTTCATAATTTTTTTTTGGAAATTTCAACGTAGGTAATATGGCCGGCTTTCAGTTTCTGCTTTATATACTTCACAATAATAATATACGTAAATGACTTGCTGAATGTTAAATGCATAGGAAAACTAAAAACCCCTCTGAGCAACACCTTTATCGTGGTATTTCGTGTACCTGTTTTAACATTAACTTAGCAATACATTCCGATCGACCAGTAACAACTATGGTTTGCTATTATTAAATCTTATCAATTACGATTAATTAGGTTTTTGCGAGATGCGATGTATAGTTTGCGACGCTTTTATACAGACATTTAATATTAATATGCACTACCTAAAACACAGGTTAATCTTCAATATACATTTACACTTAACTACAGTTATGACATGGTTGATGAAGGTATAATTTCTGAATTAATAAATAATAATTATATTTCTTATCGTCAACCCATACTTGCTTGCACTTAACATCAACAACCATTAAAAGAGTATTTGCTTTTCTTTGCATAACTTTGTCAATAATAAACCATTAAGTTAATTGCGTTGCATTGATCACTGCATTTTCACTGTTTAATTATCCATTATCAACACTGTAGTGGTTAGTCTCCGTCCTTCCCGTCAGCCGTTACTGATGGTCCGGAATAATTGACACGGAATTGATCTAAAAACAACCATTATAAAGTGAGGAATCTGATTATTACCGAATGTGGAACAATTAAATATTTTGTATGTAATAATTAACTTACGTCTTGTCATCTCTTCCATTGAGCCCTCTTTACAGTCAGGTCCAAGATGGGTGCTTGCCCCACAATTATAACAAGAAATTTTCCTCGGTCGATGAACTGTTTCCACTAACTCCTCCAACGGAGGCATTACTGCTAGGTCAACATTCACTGGTGATAAACTACTGTTACCTGCAGATAAGCAAAATCATACCATCTAACAATCGTGTCCAAACTCAAACACACAGAGCACCAATGTTTCTTTTTTTTTTTGCTAATTTATTGTCGCTGACCAGACCGTATCAAGATCAAAGATCAAGAAGCGTGCAAATAACAAATGTAGATGAAGGATAGTAGTAGTAGTAGAATTTGAAAACATAGTAGTTCATTACAGTTATTCAGTTCTCAATATTGAAAGAAGCCCAGTATTATTTGTGTATGTACTTAATCAGGAAAATGCTTCTTTGTGACAATTTTTACTAGCAGATAACTATTTAATATCATACCTACTACCCACTATAAAATATGCGGATCCTAGTCACCTACCTAAGGCACCACCGATATCAAGGATTACTCCTCTATTATTTCTATTAGGCTGTGACGGCGTTGGTGCTACTGCAGCGTAACAACCAACGGGCAGAGGTTGTAGGTTGGCAACTCCAGCCCTGGGATAAGGACCAACATGGTTATCATGTTGACTTGGTATCGTCTTGTTTGAGTCTGACCCACCGGAAGCTGAATTCGTTCCACCACTACCATGCAAATTGGTAGCTTTAGATGTTTCTTTAGAGTTAATACCTTTCCCCGTTGGTGGCGGGCTTGCGTAACTCTGAGGTATCGTGAAAGGGAAAGAAAAAGGTGGAACGCCAGCCGGATTCATCATAATCTCGGTTGAAGGTGGCACAGGAGGTCCTCCAGCTCCTATTGTTGCGGCACCCATTGGACTAGGATAGTACGATGAGGTCACGTACCCATTTGGTAACTGAATATATGCCCCTGGATGGCCATACATTTGGGGTCCATTGATATGATATGGTAACTGACTAACAGGGTAATTATCCAACACCGAACCATCACCAAGCAAACCATCCTCACCTTTACCAGCAGTCTGCATTATCTGACCACCTTTTAACAAGCAAAAACATTTTCAGTGCTATCAAAATCATTGCAATTTACATAATTTTTTCGTGTTTATAAGTGCTTCTCGGTTACAAGAATAAGATTTAACTGGAGGAAATACGAAGGAATTAAATAATAGTTAAATTATTATAAAAGTCACTACTGATCACTGACAGTAACTACTTGGGATAAAATCCAAGAATAATAAAAAAAACAAAATGATGATACAGCTACAATTAAAATGACAGTAGGGTAACAATCTTACCAGGATTCGCCGTTGAGTTGATTCCAACCGTCTGTTGATTAGAGATGACAACGGAATTGTTCGCACTAATATTCGGAAGAGAATTACCAGGTAACACACCACTACCACCATTATTACCACCGCCAGTATTTGCCAGCACATTAATTAAACCGTTAGGTCCATGATGGTAAGATTTGTTACTAGTTCTTTCCTGCTGATTATTTTTTGATGGGTTCGCACTAACAACTATTTCGTTGGTTCTGTCCTTAGTTTCCAACACTTCATCACCTTTCCCACTTGTACTCTGAGAATTATGAGGTCCAACAGCAGACATGTTAAGACTACTAGTCACATTACTCCTTCTCTTCGGTGGTGTATTCTGCATCGGCGCTTTTTGGCGTAGAGCCCCATGCACATTGTGTCCTCGTTGATCAGATCCCTTCATCACCATTTGCGTACCAACACCAAGAAGCGAGTTCGTATGAGTTTGAATATAAGGATTTCTAGTTAATACACCCTGAGCGGGGGCCCTGTATGCAGCAGCGGCATTCATGCCCTGAAATGAGACTTGCATGGGAAAGCACGGGTAATTGTTTTGTGACGGCGGATGACTGCTGTGACCAAGACTATTATGAGCACCATGAGTTTGCGCGAAAGCAACCAACGGAGACGACATGGAATGTGAAACAACGCCACCAACATTATTGACAGTTGTTGAGGTCTGCTGTTGCATATGAACTGGAACTGGACCCATCATCTGTGGTAGTGTTTGTGGCTGTTGTGAAACAGTTATTACCGACGAGGAAACAACCGAGCCCAAATGATTTGAGAAAGACTGGTTGTTTGAAACCGAAGTATTATTTTTCGGCTGAACTCTAACTGACTGAGCTGGAGGGTGATGTGTTTGGTGATGCATTATGATGTTTGACGATGTCTTGCTTGCATTATTGAGGTTGTTGTTACTAGAAGAGGTATTGTTACTTCCATTCCCACTCATCCCACCACTGTTTGTTGTAGAAGTGGAACATGACGTCGATGACGAGGTAGCTGTAGTTATCACTAAGCCAGAACTAGTGTGAATCTCAGTCTTAACAACGGTAGAAGAGCTGCTGCCACCACCAGGTCCATTGTACGGTACCGAGCTTCCACTTGAAGTCACCAGAAATGTTGAACTGTGACCAGAAAGAGAAACAGCTTGAACTGATGTACTGTTTGGAACTCCCGACGGAGGAGACTGACTTCTACTGGGAGTCAGTGATTGTGGAGGGCTTTCGAATGGTGAAGACTCTGGACTATTCCAGTCACAGTTCTCTGAAGACTCTTCTGAGTCTCCATCGACACTATTAGCTTCACTTTGAAAAGGTACTGAAGATGTACGCGAAGGAGTTGACATACAGCTTTGTTGAGATAATGAGTTTGTAACTGAAACATGCGGTTGGGAAGTTTGGCTCTTTGACATTGGATGACTTGGGACTGTATTCCCCAGAGAAACTGTTGATACCACAGGCGCTGGCTGCTGTATATTTTGTCCAGCTACAACTGCTGATGATGGGATTGGTATCGAAGATCCAATAATATTTTGCGTATATTGAGGACTTAAAGCAGTCGGATGATTGAGAGGATGATGAGGATGTGAAACAAAGTATGGGCCGTATGGAGTATAAGCTGGAAATGGAGCTGCTACTGTATTGTTCCGAATTTGTTCACCGTTGTTGGCTGCAGAAGGCTGATGAGGTGATTGTTGGATATGCATAGGAGGAGGTGCAAAGAAGTAGTAGCCACCATATTTCGGATCCACGGCCTATATTGAAAAATTAAACAGTTTTCATTGCATTTATGTTTCATTTTTGTTAAACCTACCTCTGAGAATGAGAATACATCAACAATGGCAAGAACAAATTCTTACATGTGGAAACGCAGCATGATTAAAGTATACCGGGTGTGTTCCAGAATTCGTTTGTGTTTGAGCAGTCTGTGGAGTTGTGTTTCCTCTTGAAAACTTGGAATTAATTATGTCATTCACTCTGTTGGCAACTGTTGAGAGAAATGAACGTTGTTCAAAAGTGAACGCCGGATGTCGACTAGCCAAGGTATAAAGAAGGGAGACTTCCTCATGGGCATCCTTATCTAGTTCTTCTAACCATGCTAAAGCTGGACTGTCTTCAATATCAGAGAGGATAGTATAATACAAATTCGCTCCATCATGATTAGTTGGGGCCAACACCGAGATAAACAATATTAATTTTCGTCGCTTATGGTCATTAGCTATACACGTGGACTCAGTCTCCTCTTCACTACTACATCCGATATGATTACAGGCGGAAGAGGCTGCCTTATTATTTCCTTTGGGTCCCAAATCATGACTATTTGAAGGCTCATTTGACAATCCGTGGTCAGTAAGATCAGATCCATGAAGTGTTTCTGATGTAGGTAGGCGCCCCTTAATATCAGAGGCATGGGTTGGACTAGGTCGATTTGCTGGTGAATCATTAACTGCAAATTAATTTTCAGATTCATTTCCAGTTTAGAAATTGCTCGTATCATATTGAAATTAAAACAATTAGAGACGTTGACGTTACTATATAAATGAAACTTACAGTTATTGGGGTGCATTAACGGATTTGCATACTGGGTGCCGTTTACTAACGATCCAGTTGAAACCTCTGCTAATGCTTTCAGTAATTTCTTTTTATCCTCTGGATTTGCATTGACAAACGAGTTAGCTCTTGCTTCAGCATCTCGAAGAGTTCCAAAATCCTTTCTTCCAAGATGTTCTATCAGCGACCCCAAAAACCTTATTTCAAATGGCATACTAAGATCTATCAACGTGCACATTGCTTCGATCCGCATATGAGCGGACAGGCCCTGATACCATTCTGCGACATCTTCCTTCAGCTGTCCAACCATCGTCTGGAAACAGAATTAATCGCATTTATCACGCCTGTACTAATGGTTTACTGGTTGTTGTGATTTCATTTTTAAAATTGCAAGAAGTTTATTACTGTGCGTTGCGCCAAATCAAATCGTCATAGCTTTTGGGAATCCAGAAAAAGAAATTATTTGGACGAATGGTGTGTCTTCGATCCAAACAATCAGCTAACCATACAGGATTTACAGTGTTTCAGTTTCATAAAGTAGCTGCAAGACCTAGCTGTCTAAAAATGTTCCCAACTTTGTGGTTTCTCCAGCATAAGACTTCCTGCTACACCTAATTTCAAATCTTCAAGAGATACCTTTCTCACTAATTGTTTTGACAGTAAAAATTTAAGTGGTTCAAAAATGAGAGATTACAAGAAAGCAGTTCAAAAACTTTACCTCACAGTCTCAAATGCTATAGCGTATAGATTAATGAACTGATAAAGTATATAACTTGACAAGAAACTCAAGCAAACAGAATCCAAAACTTAAAAAAGAAATTGAAAAAAATAGCTACACAGTTGCGTAAAACAACTGCCTACAAGTCGCCTTCAGCTTCACCTGACAAAATCTCAATTTTTTGAATTGTAAAAAGACAATTTTTTAGGTAATGTAGGTACTTTGCAAATCTGGATTGATTTTAACTTTGACCTATTGAAAATAGATCCACCACCTAACCAAACAGAAAGTCGATAAGACAGCTTTCCCTTCTTTGAAATATTAATGTAGTAGTAGTAGATTAGATGCTCCTCATCTGACTGACTAAACTAAGGAATATTTAACACAGATGATACAAAAGAGATGATTGGATGACGGAAATCATCAACGACGTAATCTACATCTTGAAAATGAGCATCCGCTGAATGAACTAGTTTAGCTGAACACCATCATAAAGCATTCAAATTCGCTCAGTCCAAAGTAGGGATTAAATTACTGATTGGTTATCCGAGATCCTTAAGTCTCCGCTGCCAGTCCTGTAAAACAAAAGCAAACGAAACACATTTTTAACAGCTGCTGAATGTCTTATCATATTGAAAAGTACACATTATGCATAATTTGCGATAATTCTAAGTCTCATCAACGGAAATCTCCTCGAGTAACACGAAAAATGTACACACGTGCTCACGAAACAGATAAAATATCATATTATTTCAGTATCAAGCATCATTTTAAAAATCACTACCACAAACAAACAACCGGAAGCGAATAAGCCGATCAATCTCTTAAACTGCTTTCAAGATGTCTTATCAGTATCAGTATGATTCGTTCTGCCTATTTTCCAGTTTCCAGCTGACACAATATTTGCTTTATCACTTTTCCCAAACAAAAGCTGCTTTCAGACTAAATTCACTTTCAGAAAGAAAACACCTGATTATCCCATCCCAATCACTTGACTTCCTCCGTTCTAACACCTTATAAAAAACAAAATATCTTTTCCACCTATAACCCACCCGAATCTACATTAGTAATCAACTTGGACAATCAAAAGGAATATTTATCTCTTTCTTACGGCTTCTATTTTGATCACA
>JAQGAP010000663.1:0-29437 GCA_034697805.1 Orchesella bifasciata
CCTCTCTGTATGAAATTGTTTTCCTAACAGCGTAACAACCTTGGACTAGGGTGCTGTTAGTGTAATAAATAATAATAATAATAATGTGTGAGATAATGCGAAGTATTCACTTCCAGAAGGCAAGGCGCCTGTTTCAGCATAAACTTCTCTCCAACCTCCCACCAACCAAAGTTTCCATAGAATATTATCAGTGGCCGCATTCTTTTCTGTGATAATCGCAGACAACTCATTGGTTGATGAAATTGTAAAAAGTTTCATAGGAACGAGAGTTTTACAACGAAAACAATTTCGGCATAACAAATATATCGTATCAATTTTGTTTTCTGGATTCAAACTTTTGTCGCTAACTCGCTCACTTTGTGTTATGAGTAAGAGCTCCCGTGCAGATGTCGTATAAAATTCAGTAACATGATAGCGTGTCACCGTTAAAGTAAACGCCCATGCTGAAACAGATGTTGGGTGAAATTCCTGCTCAGTTATCATTATGTCAAACCAAGGCCTATTGATAAGGAGTGGAGCCAAAGCATCATTCATTGAAATATTTTGTTTGGAGTGATACCAAAATCTTTTCCATTGGGCGGGGAAGTGAAATTCAAATCGCATATGGTAATCATCCCAGTGGTAGAACGAAGGATCTTCGCTCTGTTTAGGCGGGAAGAGGTGAAAGTGAGATTCGCAATTCCAACTTTTCATTTTAAGCGCGTTGAATACGTGAGGAATGTCCTGACCACATTGCATATCCGGCCATTCAAGGGTACACGGTGGAAAGTCGTTAGATTTATTGAGAAGTAACCTAGATAGTTTTTCGTATTGAAAAAGACGAACTCTTTGCATAAACTTTGGTTTTGTGAGTATCTTGTGCAGGACTCCGTATTGAAGCTTGACAATGTCGTATCTGGATAAAACAAGTGGGACAATTGGGGCAGGAATATCAATGCCTTCGTAATTGATGATGTAAACTAAGCAGTTTGCAGAAGGGTTAAAGAGATTCAGGTGATGATTCAATTTTGGGACGGTTTTTTGGAAAGATTTTGTTAATTTCCTAAAAATAGAAACTGCTCGTAAATCTTTCATTTCGAAAACACCGTAATTGTCGTTCTGATCAAGAATTGTTGGAGAGTTTGGTACAGATGCCTTGATGCTGTGGATCCACACTAAACTAGTGAGAGCCATAACTTTTGCAGCTTCCATTTTAGTCACTGGTTATCAGTTTACGAATAAGCACTAAACTTTTAGTTCAACCATGAACAGTCTAAGACTACAACTGAACAGAAATTTCATTAAAATTCAAGTTAAGTGTCAGACCAGAGTACTGTTATGCCAGACAGAGAAGAGAGACAATCGTAATATCTGGCGAAAAGACGCAGATTTGAAAATGATCTAATGGTATATAAATGATTAAATTAAGGATGTGAAAAACAAGTTGCCGCACAAAACGCACATCATAATTTTAATTAATTCTAATGGAAAATCTTGATATACTTAACAGGGTGGTATTTCATGTTGGGAAACAAACTTTCAAGTAATCAGCTAATTAATTACAACAGTAAACTGCTACAACATACATGTATGTTAGACACGGAATGGCTGTTTTATTTCAATTTGCTCGTGCGTCATGTATTTAATTAAAAAACATAATATACAATCATTGGATTACATTAGGACTTACATATATTTGAAACGATTTTACGCAATATTTTTTAAGTGTAGTGAAACTTCTTGAGTTTGTCAGAAATTACTAAAACATGATTTTAAATGTCTAATTATTAACTAAATAACTTATTTGAACTAATGGAATAGCATAAGGAAATTACTATGTTTCAAAATTTATTTTCCAATCAAAATGACATGGTTTAGTTTGTAAAGTTTATTCCTGATAGCGTTTAATTATGTCCAAGGAATGAGAAACGAAAAAAAGTATTTGAAAACAATGGAAGACTTTCAAAAATAGATTTCTGGTAAATGTATCTGGCTTGTTCAGTTTCGTCAGCAAAGTCCACGTCACCGTTTGCTTAGTTAAACTTTGACTGAGGAATGTGAGAATTTGGCAATTGGGCACTGCACTAGGCTTCATCGAAAGTTCAATTCATCTGGAATTTAAGTGTGAGTTATGTTGTCAGCCTTTCAGTGCGATGAAACATTGTTTGATAACTACAAGGAAAGGTTCAACCTAAAAACTATAGACAAAATTGACAATTTTCAAGCACTTTGCACATGTATAGGATTGTCTCTGCTACATTTTACACAAGTGTTTCACTAAAATTTCCATAAAGTTGGAAGTAAAAATATTTGCTCAACACGATAATTCAAACATTTGCTGAGTAAACTCCGAATACTAGTTACATGAATACAAAAAAAAATATTTGTTGCGAACATTTTCATATTAACACAAGTTAAAAAAATGTTGACAGATTTACAGCAATTTGCTTTTCAGCTGTGCGAACTCTTGTTTATTTACACCCCTCCTTTTCTACTCAAATGGGATAAAAACTATCACGAACTAAAAATTAGAAAATTCAGCGGGAAACTTGTTCCTTGGATTAGCAGCATGCTCATCATATTTATCACCGGAGTCACAATGGGCAGTTATGTCTTGTTTTACGGATACTTTTTCCCATGACCCAGTTTTCAGCGCCAGCTGTGCATCCTCTTCTCAGCCTGGGCTGTTCTACGTCTTGCAGCTTGTAAAATAATTTGGGTAGCTACAAAAAACGTTCATCAACTAATTCCCTGAATTCTCCAGCTATTTACACTAGTTGAAGATTTAAGCCTTCAAAATGAGCACGTTCAAATATTTTCCCAAAAACAATACGGCTTGTTTACTTGCTCAGCATTGTTTTGCGCCAGTTTCTCGCCGTTCGTCTTTACGACGCTGGCTCTTTGGTTTGATTGCGATTATACGCACTTTTTTCTAGAGGATGTGCTTGGAGATCCTCCTTATCGCTCACTTACGGAAATTTACACATGCTTGGCAATTAGAACAGTCCTGCTGCTAATTATCACTGTGGAATTTGCCCGAACTGTCTCTTTTTTTCGCATTATCTGTTGCAGTTGTTGAAAATATTGTAAAATTAACCTCCCACATGGCAGCTGGATATTTGGGTGTTAGTTAATTGGCTATTTGCGGAGCTCATGGTTGTCAAATCATAAGTTACACTTAGATAGATTCGAGCTTTCAACAATTTACTATTGTCATCTTCAGGAATGATGAAAAATGGAATTTACAATCGGACATATAAATTATTTTTTGTAAAAATGCACAGAGAATTCAAAGTTATAAGTAATTAACATTAGTATAAGTATCCATTTGGGTGTTAGCTCATTCTTCAAATTTTATACTCGCGCAAGACTTATTCAAAAGTTGGTTTATGATGTGTTTTATGAAATTGTCCTTTATGGAGTCACAATCGCTTTTTGGCTTACAGTATTGCTAGTTTGGTTTTGTGTAAGAGCACATGGTAAGGTGCCCATGAGTTTTTATTGTGTTGCCGTAGTTGTCACAATATTTATCATTGATGGGCATGCTATATTGTTACCAGATGCAGTAGAAACGTGCGAAAAAATTGTAAGGCGGTGCTAATATATAGACAAATGACTGTGAGTGCCTACAAGGCTGGCAAAAGAAAGCTGCATGTTATCGATGTGAAACAAGCGAGAGCAATTATGCCGATTAAAATAAATTTCGGATGTTTTTACGAAATTGAAAAACGGTTCATTGTCAACTATTTTGTTTTTAGTCTACTTCGGTCGGTAGATGCTATTTTGTTATTTCATTTCTACATCACATTTTGGATTGGAACTGACTTAATGTACCAATTTTATTATTGGCTTGGTAATTAAAATTAATGTACTAAATGTGTAAATAGCCTGTATTCTTAAACAACAAATGTTACAACTATTTAATAATAATATGTATTTATTATATTAGGCGAAGTTACGTTTCGGATATAAAAAAAGTGAATACAATTACATGGGAGTTTAAAACTTTAAATGTAAAATGTTAGTTATTTAACGAGTCTCGAACATCATCTGATCAAAAATGGTCAATATATTACTGTCCATTTTGGGCGTGTTATATTATTTGATTTTGTTTGGTTTTGCATAATTTCTTGTTGGCTATCAGAGAGCTATTAAATTAACTTCTGAATTAATTCCTCAGATATTTCTGTTGATTTCTATATCAACCGTATTGGTCTTTCCAATTATTTATTTGGAGTGAAAACTATGGATTTATAAATGGATTTATCGACTAGTTTCAGAATTCACTGGCTTTTTGAACTACATATTTCAGGATATACAGATGTCTTTAAATGTGAAGCATTCTGAACCTAAAATAGCCATGTCATCATTCAAGCTCAACGAATCATTCGATCGTACATGCATATTATATTACTGTAAAAGAAAAGCTGTTATGAAATAATTGTAACTACTTTTTTAGTAAACTAGTAAATTGTTTGTCAGAAAATTTCAAAATCACGATTTTCTCCGAAATGGATTAAGAAATAGATGTACACAAGTCTATTCTATGTACCAGCGTTTTTATATCTCTGTCAGTCGTTCACACTTATGTGCAACAATATTTGTGGGATTTAACATTAACGCTTTCTGAAATGAAAAGAACGACATAAAGTTAATTAAAACGGTGCCACTCTTTAGACCAAACCTCATACATCATATGCAAATTTCTCTGTTGAAAATAAAGTTGTTGTACATCATTTAAATTTCAGGTTCTACATGTATCTGTACTTTGACTCAGCATGTTGAAACACAGTTGTTCTTCGGTGGAAGTTTTGAAGAGGAGTTTAATGAAATCGTTCATTTTCATTTTCATTTTAAAGTCCTGTTTTAATTATCCATCTTTAATGTAACTAAAAATCGTTCGACTATTAACCACAACAAATTTCAAAATAACAATTAAGCTATTTTGTAGAATACTCATAATTAAAGAGTTCTTGAAAACCGGTTTGACCACGTGGAATGTATTTAAAAGATTGACATTTATATTTTTGAATTTGTTTTCCAATTTAAGTTACATGGTTGTATTCGTCTACCAATTATAAACTGTAAACTACGAAGTTCTTTAAATTTGAAAAGAATTAATTTGTCAACTTCTGATTTAAATCCTATATCGTATCCTCAATTATGTACCGAAAAAATCCGCATGAAATTCAATAGAAATTGCGAAGCATAAGACATACAAAGAGAACGAATCTACGCAGCTAAGGCAGACTATCATGACTCAATTAAAGAGAAAAGTAACTCGCAAATATCTTAACCATGTACAACTTCTTTCTCTCCGCATTTAAGAAAAGTCTAGACCTAACACACTTTTCACTTATTTTTCTGGGCAAGTTTTGGAAAAACAATCACCCGCACGTCAAATTTAAATAATTTGGAAGTCTGAGTACTAAAAAAGTAATTGGATATTTCAGCAAAACAATTACTTTTTGCCAAATGGAAATTTTATTAGAAAGGAGAACAACCAGTCTTATTTGATTTACCAAAAAAGGAGTTGACGTTTGACAGCTAGTTTGAAAAAAAAGATTCGCACAATGTCCACATTGCATTGCCAAAATCAGCCAAAATTGGTGAGGCATCATTATATTGGCATTTGGGAACTAGACCAAGCTCCATCGATAGTTCAATAAATATGGGATTTAAGTGTGAGTTATCAGCTTTCCACTGCAGCTTTAAAAACTTATCGAAAACTACTACCACCGCGAGTTTTTTCAGGCAAGTTTGTGAATGAGATAATGTTAGTTATCTGTATTTTACGGAGTAAATATTTTAAATTGCTTTGAAAGTTGCCTAAAGTTATATTTGACCACTTAACTAAAAAACAGACCATTCTGTGTGGTTAAGTTTAATATTTTTTAAACTCTAAAATTGCAAATGCGAAGTTTATACATGTAGCACAACTTTAGATTGGCTTTTCCTCATTTAAATGCTTGTAGGTTTAGTCACTTTTTGAAACCCAACATCACAATTTCATCCAAGTTCAAGGAAACTGTTCAAATATTAGTGTAAATCCAAATCGGAAAACATTTCACTAAAAATTTGCTGCAAGTGTCCAAGCAAGCAAACTCCATTTTCTTGACGTAAACTTTGTTGATTTTGCTGTAAAAATACAAAATGTGTCTAACAATTTCCGAAACGTGTTGGTATTCATTGCATTGTACTGGAAATAACTAAAAAGGTAAAAAATGTTGACAGATTTACAGCAATTTGCCTTTCAGCTGTGCGAACTCCTGTATATCTACACCCCTCCTTTTCCACTTAAATGGGATAAAAACTACCACGAACTCAAAATAAGCAAATTCAGCTGGAAGCTCATTCCTTGGATCAGCAACATATTCATCATATTCATCACCGGAGTCACAATGGGCACTTTTGTTTTATTTTATGGATACGTCTTTACGCGACCCAGTTTTCAACGCCAGCTATGCATCCTCTTCTCAGCCTGGGCTATTCTAAGTCTTGCAGCTTGTAAAATCATTTGTGTTGCAACAAAAAACATTCATCAACTAATTTCCGGAATTCACCAGCTTTTTAAACTAGTTGAAGATATAAGCCTTCAGAATGAGCACGTTCAAATATTTTCCCAAGAACGATATGGCGTGTTTACATGCTCTGTAGTGTTTTGTGCAAGTTTATCACCATTTGTTTTTACCCCTTTAGCCCTTTGGTTTGATTATGACGTTACGTACTTTCTTCTAGAGGATTTTCTCGGAGATCCTGCTTTCCTTTCTGGAAGAGAAATTTATATATGTTTAGCTGTAAGATCAATCCTGCTTTTAATTATCACCATGGAAATTGCCCGAACGGCATCGTTTTTTCTCACATTATCTGTAGTTGTAGTTGAAAGCATTGAGAAATTGACCTCCTACATGGCAGCTGGATATTTGGGCGTTAGCTCATTTTTTAAGTTTTACACTCGCGCAAGACTGATTCTCAAGTTGGTTGAAGATGTATTTTTTGTCATTGTTTTTGACGGAGTGACAATTGCGTTTTGGTTCACTGTAACGCTAGTCTGGGTTTGTGTAAGAGCTCACGGGAAAATCCCAATTGGTGTTTATTATATTGCTGTTGTGACCACAATTTTTCTCATTGTTGGTCATGCTATATTGTTGCCAGATGCCGTGGAAGCGTGCGAAAATAACCGAAAAGCAGTGCTTAAATATCGGAAAATAACTATGCGTCACTACAAAGCTTGGAAGGGGAAGTCACAAGCTATTGCTATGAAAAAAGCGAAAGCAATCATGCCTATAAAAGTACATTTTGGAAGTTTCTTTGACATTGAAAAACAGTTTATCGTGAACTACTTTGCATTGGCTTTACTTCGGTCGGTAGATGCTATTTTGTTGTTTCAATTTTAAAACCTTATTGGTTTGAATGTATACCTTTGATTGGAGTAATAAATTGATTACTTACATATATAATAATTTAGATGCGTACGGTACGGTGCCCAATTTAGTTTTAAATTTCACTCATATCACAATCAGCAGGAAAATATAAATTATATAGCTTCAAACACCGTATATTCAAGTCAAGAAGACACTCTAATAGTACGTAAAAGTAATAACTCAGTCTTTTTAGCTAGGAATACGTAAACAAAAACCGTTTTAAAAGGATATCGTGCACTCGTATTATATGAGTGGATATTTCTTCCTTACTAAACCTAAACTAAACTAAAGATGAAAATGTTTGTAGGTTACTTTTAACTGCTTTGAAATCAAACATCAAACGAGTTGATTTTTTTACGTTTACGTCAGAGACACCTTTTAAAAAGCTCGGTTTCTCCTGAAAAACAAAAATTGGCAGATGCACAATCCAATTAAATGCATTTCATGTGTGCCAGAGAAAGTCTTTTAGCGTTCTTTCAACTTTATTCTCCTCATCCGTAAATTGCAATATACATATATTACTTCCGCAGATCAAAGCTGTGAATTTATCTTCCCAATTAAACTGTACGTAATTAATATGATTTTCATCAAAGAGGTTAGTGTTCCAAGCCAAATGCATTCTGCATTATTTGCAGTCAAAAAGAGATGACATTTAATGATATTGTGCATGTTTTAAGTGAAAGTTTCTCATTTTCTTTACAAATAAAATGGACCTTTGATATAGTTTCTTAAAAGCATACCCGGATTGTCAAAAACAGCATTTGAATTTAATTTTACACTTCATTCTAGCTACCATGAAAAGTTCATGCACATTGATTCCAAGCCAATTCGACACCGAACCAAAAATCATGTCAGGAAAAACCATTTTTGTTATTAAAACATGAAAACCCATTTGGTTTTATGTAAATTGATGGAACACCAGGATAGGGTATGTTGAGACAAAGGTGCTGGGGCTATTTGAACAGCCGATGACGGAACACGATTTACTCTTCTCTATATTGACGGATTGAGCTGAAATTTGGTATGAAGACTTCTTGGTCAATTCCCCAGGGGGCATTTTCATCCGATCTTGAAAATTCATGTTTGGCGCTAAAATTTCGAATTTTGAAAATATCAAACAATTTTTGCCAATTTTTTGCAGTAAATAATTTTTTACTCTTTTGTGTCGTACGTTCACATACGAAACTAGGCTTCTCATTGCTTTTTTCAAAAATGTATCAAATGTATTAAAAACGTCAGCCAAAAAATCGAAAAAATTTGGTGTTATTTTCAAAAGTCGAAATTTTGGCGCCAAACATGAATTTTCAAAAATATGTAAAAATGATCCCTGGAGAATCGCCCAAGGAATCTCCATGCCAAATTTCAGCTCAATTCGTCAACTTGGTGAAGAGTAAATCGTGTTCCGTCATCGGCTGTTCAAATAGCCCCAGCACCTTTGTCTCACCTCACCCCAACCTGGTGTTCCAGCAATTTACATAAAACCAAATGGGTTTTCATGTTTTAATAACAAAAATCGTTTTTGCTGACATGATTTTTGGTTCGGTGTCGAATTGGCTTGGAATCACTGTGCAGTAATACATTTCCAGTTGTTTTTAAGGGTTATTTAAAAAAAACATTTAGATACATTTAAATTAGATTTTTTGGGAATTTCGTTGCTGCGTTGTAAAATGGAATCATTACTTGTGATTTTTTATCATTCTTTACGAGTCTGATATCAAAACCAAGTTGAAAATGTCGCAGAAATCAAGTGAAGTAGAGTCTTTGGTGAGTTCAATAAACGTCAGCAACAAACTTTTTTATGTAACAACATATAATATTTAAAGTAGTTTGACATGTTAGTGAAGTGATTTTGACACCTATTCATAAATTTTGTAACTTTTTTAACAAAACCACTTTTGCTCTACGCGACAACATGATGTAACAACATGTTCGCATCATCAATAGTTTCGTAGAAAAGTAAAGTTTGGCAACCAATGCAAAATTTACATAACAAATTGTCAAATACAGATTGAGTTACATGACAGAAACTGATAGAATTTACACTCAAACCAATATCCCGTAGGTTTTTATGTCACTGGTGGTTTTTGTGTAATAACTTGTTTAATAACTCTTTTTGGAGACGAAAACTGCAAATTGAAATTACTGGAGTATATTTGGTAACCATATAAATCGATACAAGCACCTAATTAAAATTTATTATATAATATTTGGAATCATCACAAGTTTGATCATTATTTATGACTCAGTAATTTACTCGAAGCAAAATTTATATTAATTCTACCAATTATCAAATGGATTAAAAAAGGTGAGATATGGTATGAGACGATCTTGTGTTTAATTACGCAATTAAAACGAGTAAAATGGAATTGTTTGAAGAAAATTTAGAAGACGATAGTAATTTTAAGTTTGAATTAAATTTGTCTGAACTAGTTATCCAACAGTCGTATGTATTTTTTAAGAATTTGAGTATGATCCTTAGTCAAAATATAATCCCTCTCCCCATGGCTCTGGCAGTTGTGGACAACAAAATTGAATTTCAAATTTAGAAAACTTTATTCATGATGTAAGCAAGGAAAGCTCAACTCTCACTTCTATACCTTTCCTGGTCTCGCTTTTGGAGGTGCTTAGTTTTATCATGCGAAAAAGTTGCTCCTTCCTACCAAATATATGGGAAACTTCTCTCCACTTCATCTCAGTCGTTTCTTGCCTTTTGCAGAGTGCAGTGAGTTGGTGAGCACGCAGAGACTTTCAGTCTATTTATTGTGAGCGTAAGGGGTAACTTGAGAGGTTGCATACGGCTAAGTTTTCCTAGTAAAAGGTTATCACCATGTTTCATCATCTTTATTCGCGTGATGCTGTGTACAAGACTGTCTTTGAGTGAAACCTGACACCTCTTAATTAATTCTGAAGGGAGGTCTAGTTAGTTCATTTCTAAAGAATGGAAATTACAAAGACGCTGTTATGAACATATTGGATTTACAACCTAATTCGTGACGAACATACAATAAGTTAATTAGGGTTGATAATGCCTTTACAAATCTTGCACAATAATGTCTGCTTGTGTCGGGCAGGAGATTGAAATCCTACTTCATCGAAAATTTGACTAATTAATTACGTACAACAGTTGAAATTGGTGATGGAAAAAGATCACCGAGATCTGAAAAAATGTATCTCGAAGCATGTTTGTTTTTCTTCAATTTGAAATCCATAATAAAGCGAGAACACAAACGTGATGGTTTACTGAGAAACAATGGAAATTGAAATTGACAACGTTTTCCCCTCCGGCTGGAGGACAACAACCTATTTACCTGATATCACTAATGAAAGTGAACTTATCGGAAATCAGAGCAATCTCATTGAAAGCCCCCTGGGGTACTGTGGAACAAGTTTAAAACCATTTCAAAAATGGTATGGAAGCTTTCACAGCTACACCAGCCTATTCATCTGTTTACTCGGGGTTTTCGCAAACATATTGAATTTGATTGTGTTTACAAGAAAGTCCATGAGAAATCCAACCAATATCATTCTCGCCGGACTCGCTTTAGCGGACCTCTTGAAGACCTTGGAATACATTCCCTATGCGATATACTTGACATATCCGAACAGTCGCACGTATGCGTGGGCTGTGTATGTTTTGTTTCATTCCAATTTCTCCCAAGTTTGTCACACAGCTTCTATTTTGTTGACGGTGACCCTAGCCTGTTGGCGTTATATAATGATTGCTAATTTTGAGCTGGGAAATACATTATGTAGCAGGCAAAGAGCGCGTTGGGCAGTTTGGTTTGCTTATACAAGCTCACCGCTTCTATGTATTCCAATATATCTCTCATTTTCCGTAAAACTTTCTACTCTAAAACGGGCTACGGAAGCAACCACTGCGTATCCTGAATATGTGGTTAATTTATCCGAGCTCGCGGACCTGCATCCTGAACTGATTAAAGCCAACTTCTGGTTTTACAGGTAAAAATATAGAAACAAATTTCCATATTTAGCTAAAAGAAGCTTTCATATATAATAATAATATTATTTGTTTGGTTTTCAGCGTCGTCATCAAAATAATTCCATGCATTCTCTTGACGGTCCTGAGTCTATGCCTAATATACTCGATAATCCAAGCTAAAAAACGAAAACAACTGTTATTCGCGAAATCTCAAATATTAAGAACCACCTTTGCACCGGCTTGTGCCACCTGCACCACTACTTCTGAAAGTGAATCTATTGGCTCAGACTTGGTAACAAGGATGCTTTTAGCAGTAAACCTCTTGTTTCTTGTAACGGAATTCCCGCAAGGAATTCTCGGACTTGTTTCTGCCGTGTTAGGTGATATGTTCTTTAAATCCTGCTATATCCCACTTTCTGACGTAATGGATTTCATGGCCCTGCTCAACTCAGCACTTAATTTTATTTTGTACTATTTAATGAGCTCCAAGTTTCGGGAAACGGTTGGGCAGCTCTTCGTTACCTGTGGGAACAGAGTTGTGCCCACTCAAGATGTGAAGCGCGTGTATAGCATTAGAAGTAACCGAATTCATTGAAGTGTCGTTAACAGTCATATTTTCAAATGTTTGTGCGTGAGTGACCTGTGCAATCAAAAATTTAACTTTTCTACAAAACCATCATTGGACTATCAAGGTAGGCGAGCTTTGTATCCTATTGTAAAACACTAAGTTTCCGTAGAATTACACTTTGATTGACACTGTTTTATTACAGCTTCATGTAAAAACGGTTGCAATTATTTTTTGACAAATAGGATGACTTATATACAACCAATTTATATTTCATAACAGTTAACTTTAACACGTTTAAATGTATGCAGTTAACACGTTAACTGCATATCCCAAACTGCGAAAAACATAATCAAATACCTTTAAAAAAATAGCGCAAACAAAATGCAATTGTTAGCGGTGCCGTTCAGCATTGTTTTGTTTGATGATGTTACGTGGAATATGTATGTCAGAACACGTCTTTTCATCGCAGCGCGTGCATTGAAAGCGCAATGCAACGTAACATCAACGATTTCTGTAATAAAGTTGGTGGGTCAACAAAAGTTGGTTACCTTGAGCTGCCCTTTGTAAAGAAACAGTAGCTGCAGGTGTTCTGCACTTTTTTGTGAAACTTTGAAACATTGAAGAATCGTCGTAAATTCATAATTTGTTTGTTCTTTGAGCCATTTTCGATACCAAAAAGTTTGTTTGAGTTGTACTATACCAGTAATATAAAATAATTTCCCACTTGCAAGTTTGAGCTTGAAATTAACAAAATGTTTAATAAACAGAAATCCGTTCGGAACCTTCATGTTGCTTATGAAACCTATCGAGTGTTTAAGTAGTACCTATTTTTTTAAATATTGGAGAAATAGGATGAGCATTATAATGTTATATTGGAAATTCTATTTACATATTGGTCGTTGCATGTCGTGTATCGCGTATATATGACGTTTCCATTTTTGGGGCAATGTGAATTTTTCAATTGTTAACAACTGATCGTGAGTTTTCACTTTGAAAAAGATAATTTTCATTGGCTACAGACAAACAAACATACGACTCCTGTTCTTTAGGTTACATTGCGATAAAAGTTGCGCCGATATAAATTCAGGGGAAAGTGACTTTTGTAACTGTAGTTGGTTTTTGAAGACTATGTATGAGATATGATCCAATGAAGGAAGAAGTATTGTGTTATGTTGTGGAAAGTTGCGTAGTTGTTGCATATTTCCATGAACTGATTGAATATTATTATGTAACATCTTGCAAAACGTGAAAGTTATACGCAACAACTTGATGAAATGTATGAGATTTACTTCCGTGTGCACGTTCCCACGAAAATATTGAAATATTGATGATAAACAAATTGCTGTTCTCGTTTGCCATGATTCTCAAACTCAAAATGCTGAGCCGGCAGTGCTAATAAAGATTTATGTGAATGAACCGATTCGACTTTATATAGTTATGTAATCCTGCTTATTTAATGAATTGTGTATTACGATGAAGCTTAAGACAATGATGACTATGTAATAAAAAGTTTAGACACAAGTACAAAAACAAATGCGCGGGTTCACTCCGCTTTGCTCTTTCTCTGATATCACTAATTATGTCTTTCTCATTTCCACTCATTTTACAGAAGTTGTTGCATTATATTGTAATGCTTTTTCTAAAGTACTAAAAAATCCATCGTTTTCATTGAAACCGAATGTGTTTGTTACGGGGCCTAAATAAACACGTGTGTATTTACCAAAAACGAGGCATGCAGACTCCAGATCTCTTTTTATTTCAAGTTAATTGGCGGAATATAATCTGGCCAAATTTACATGGTCGACGATAAACTTTTACTATTTGCTATGAACTAATGCATGTCTTTCAAAGCTAATTTACTTGAACACGAGTGAAAACGATCTATTTGGAAGTTGTTTGGCCACAAGAGTAAAATAACTTCTAGTTTTGATGTGGCTGCAACGTGTCTGGAATGATGCTTGGAGTCAGAAACTGATACATATTTCTTTTTAACTCAGTCTGACGTGGTAAATACAATAACGTGATGCTTGATACTTGAGCAGGCGCTAGTGATAGCTGTTATAATGGAGTGCAAGTTTTTTCACTCCACATGAGCCTCCGAATGGTACATTATTTGAAGTAGTCAAATCTTCAATGTTTTGGCAACGAAGATACGTTACGTATGCTACAAAAGCACGTCATCCATTATCCAGTTATAAAACTTTCATGCTTCCACACTCAATAATTGTAATCTCTATCTGCAAAAATAGTTTACTCAATGAAAATATTTGTCAAAAAAGAAGATAATGGTTGTATTTCACCAAAAACCTAGTCAAATATCTGAGTGTTTACAAACTGACTGAATGATGACTATTATCTTTTATACAAAACTACTTGATTTGAGCTCTTTTAAAATTTCCTTGAAATTAACATCCATGGCTATCATCCTTTAATAGGAATTTTGTCAATTAAACTAAAGTTCACATGGGCCGTCTACCTCAATGCATGTATCATTTACAGCGTAAGCTGATTATATTTATACTACCAAAACCAGTAGCAGAAAGTTAACTGTTGTTGTTGAAAAATGAAGAAGCTTCAACGAATATAAAATGCTGCTTGATGAAACATGCTATCAACCTCCAACTCCGAGTTCTGCTTTTCAAAGTTTCTTGGATTTCTAGTTATAGTCTATATTTCAGAAAACTATTATTCAAGGGATCTAGGGAACCAACTTTGTTTTGTGTTTAACACCTAATCTTAAGTTTAATACTCTATTTTAGTAAAATACTCCGGATGTTTGCACTTCTTTTTAGGTTTTTAGCATTGTGATCCTTCTTATCAAACAGTTTCAAAATTATGATGTTCATAATCCTAATCAAGCTGGTTAAAAGTAACCGATACAATTGAGATTCTCCGATATTAGTATATTAGTGAAAAAGGATTACTATATAACAAAACAAACTACTTGTGGGCAACTGAAGAGAAAAATAAAGAGTAAAAAAATAGGATTTCACAAAAAATCTGAACAGTATAGCTCTGTGAGTAAAATTCTTGTTAGAGCTTTACATATGTATTTATATCATAATGAAAAGAACAAAGGATTTAAAAAGACAACTAATTTGTGAATAGCCCATATAACTTCATAACAAACTTCTTGTCAAGCAATTTCCAAAGAGGCTGTGCAAACACAAAAGTTTAGACTGATTAAATGACATCCTGTCATTAGCCTAATTGGCAATTTGACGTAGGCTGCAGTTTTTGACAACAGGCTAAATTTTAGAAAATGTTGGGTAGAATATAGTTTTTACTCAGCCTCATGAAAGCGTACTGTATCCCACAATCTGTTGATACGTGACTCCAGGTGCCTTTCGTTGTCTTTCTCTTTTCTCAATAAACTTCTTTATATCTTTGTTGTTAGAACAGCATTATTATTTTCAGAAGACACAATTTTCCTTTGCATTTGTGTCGACAATACAACACGTTTTCCCCTCAAATAAAGAAAGGCATTGATTAGACATTCGCTGCACGTTTCCAATATTGTATGGTTGAACGTGGTACGTAACTTTCTTTCATGAGCATGACACTTTTTTGTATTATACGACGAGTATTGATCGCGTGATGTGGTGATATAAAAGCTTTGATGATAACACGTGTGGAAGAAAAATTATTTAAGAAAATGAGTTCACCATGTTTATACAATCAAGAAAACTTAATAAATTGTCTGATCAGAAATTAAAGCTTTAAAAAGGTAAAAAATAATGCGAAGGAGTAAACTGAAATCGATCTTTGAAAAGTATTAACTTTTACTAAAATAGTAATTACACTTCATCTGTAAATTGCAAAGTGCTCCTTTAAAAACGTTACTTTCAATATCAGTTAGGAGTTGTGTTTGAAAATAAATGCTTTTTAATTTTTTGAATGTATCTGGTTAATTTTATTGAACCATTAGTCAACTCCATATTCTTGAAAAGCTTTTTACTGCATTTAAAAGATGCAAGTTTACATTTCGGACCGCTAATTAAATAAGCATATTCAAGTAACGTTTAGAAAAAATGCGTGGGACTAAATTCACATAGCAGTTAATTGCATCAGCATGAAACGGGTTTCAAACAGCAGCTTTAAATAAAATCCTTTGCATGCATAAATTCAAACTAAAGGTTATTTAAAGGTTAGCAAGCACACGGACATGAGTAGAGGGGGCATGCAGCCTACGTGAAACGTCTCTGTTACATAAAATTATTCAATAAAATGCTAAATATCTGTTTTTATTCACGTCGTGTCTTCTGAAGTCGAATTTTAAACGTTCAACGCGAAATGAAGTAAAAACTAAGAGTAGCCTCAGGGGTTTAGTTCTCCAATTTACAGTAATTTTCTATTCATTACTAATGTATTTTTTTCAATTGGTGGCTATTTAAAGTTTTTTCTTCCTCTGGAGATATAATGCACTGTCTATAATGCGCTACGGGTCTACGTCATTCCATGTCTTTTAAATATACAAAATTGTGAATCACTGGGGAGTGAAATCCCCTGAGCCCTTTTTGTTTTACTGAGAATATTTGCTAAAAAGTATTTTAGAAAATGAGATTTTTAAATGTATTAAGAAATGCTAAATATCGCCCCAAGAACCTATGCTGGAATGCTTTTCTTAGAATTGGCAGAACATAATTAAGTCCATTTAGTAATAAAAAGAAAGGACATACAAAATTATTCAAAACTTCAGCAAAAAAAAGTCCATGAATTCTATTCCGTTTCAAATTCAAGCCAGCTTGTTGTTGAAAACGGAAGTTTCACAATTATTATACTGCTCTTTATTCCTTTAATGAAGTTTCATTTCAAATAATGTGAAGAATTTCTCCGTAAACGATTAACAGCGCTATAAAACTACGCAAAACGTAGACAATTTTCTTGCCATACATTTCGTCTTCGGAAATACCCATAAGTCGGAAAATGTATAAAGTCTCCTTTCATCATGTATGATGCATCAAGTGGTTTCCGTAAAAAATTCCAAAACACTAAATGTCTTATAAATTCTAGCAAATTGCCTCCTAAAATTCTCATGGAATTGGGAATCCCATTTCCCAAGATTCAGAAGCGAAATTTTTTATTAATAAGGGTATTTTACTTGTAGGGTAATATCTGTATTTGGGTATTTTATTTATGGAAGTACTAAGCAGTGTAACTTCTTCCTGCACTTTAAAATAAAAAGAAATCCAGTAATATCAGTACCCGTTCTTTAGTAGAATTTTGTCAAGTTGAATAAATGCCCCTAATATTTGCCCTACAATTTAACAGCGTAAGAGGATTATATCGATAGTATGATGATAAAACGATGTTTGATGTCAAACAGAAAGAGGTAAACAGTAAACAGCTTTTCCACTTCCTGCTATGAGGCTATTAGGTTCGAAATATTGATAAAATGATACAAACAGGGCCGTAGCGACGATGGACCAAGGTGGACCACCGGGTCCAGGCCGGACGGCTGCAGATCAACCTGGTCCAGGCCGTACTGCGGCTAACAATAGAAAGTTTTTTAGAAAGCTTTAATGTACAGCACATATTAAATCGAATGCTTATAGCACTAAGAACCTGCTTTGGTATTACTAAGAAAATGAAAAACTTTCCCCTCGGTTCACCAACCGTTTAACCAGATTTTGAATTTAACCGAACATTGTACCGCTTTATAGTTAGGAAGCATATAGAACTAAAGGTGTTCACCTGAGCTTGAATCGTACTTATTTATGTTTACAGTCGCAATTTCAAGACACCTTATCATAATTTGAAAACTTTAAACTGTTTTCTTGAGAAGTGAGAATAAAAACCAAATAGTGCCGTTCCAAAAAACGTTACTGGGCGCCAAGCTTCTTTATTTGATTTTAATACTGCCAACTTTATGATTCGATTGTTCATGTTTCAACCTTTAAAAATTAATAACATACTAACTGAAGTACTGGACTGTTTTAAATAATATTTTGGGACATGAACTAACTATGATTCAGATTCGAAATTATATTTTAGATTGGTTTAAAGATTTGACAGCGACGGGAAAATTGACTGTGGGAGTCCGGCCTGTTGCGTCTAGTAATAATTACTATTTCTTGTTTACATAAATAAATCCATCCATTGCTCCCCTCAAATCCAATATCGATTGTACACTTTTAATGCTTTATTGGGGGTTGATTAAGGTAAATAGCTAATTAGGTGTCGTCAACATCAATATCATCGTTGGGGTGTCAGACCTGTGTGACAAAGCGGTGAGCCGACCGTGACTATTTCGTAAATTTCTTTAAAACCGCTGTATTTATAAGTTATATTGTGAAGCACAAACGTTTGGTTCGCACAATTAAAGTAGGAACAATATTTAGGGCCAGCAAATGGATATATAAATGTAGTATTTAAAGTTTGGTTTGATTTATACTTATACGTACATAGTTTTATGCATTTCTTTAGGTATATTAATAACGAATCGCCACTCTTATCGTTACGTTTGATGTGGATGGTGCCTAACATGCGAACGATCTGACATCATTTCATTTTGATCTATCGAATGAGTGAGTATTCAATCTTTATTTTAGTCCAATTCAATTTAAGTCGCATGAGAAATGCAGACAAGTGTTGAAAATGTTATTGCTGCAAACGAATATTTTTTCATAAGCTCAAAAAGTTCAATTATAGACACAAATGATATTTCGAATGTAACAAAGGAATTTCGCAAACTTTTTGCTTCCTTTAGTTATGTTTTGTAAACGTGGGGTAGTAAGAGAATATGTTAGATTTAGGCGGTAGTTTTATCCCTGCCGTATTGGAAGTATACTTTTTGATAAACCACAATCTTAATAATGTAAACAAGAAAATGTTAGTGCTTTTGCTTTTCAAATTCCAAATTTGTTACTAGTGAACTCTAATTGAACTCAGTTTCAAAATTTCAAAACGGAAGATGGGAGGACGAAGAAAAGGGAATCAAAAGCCTGTTGCAGCCGTTCAAGAAGCTTCCGGTTCTGAAAAGATGAAAAAAAGAAAGCGACAGGATGCGGAAAATGTGAAACAGGCAGCAGAATTTGCCAAGCATTTCAAACCCGTTCGATCCGAATTTGAAAGTTGTAAGCTGGAATTTCAATTAATGAATAAATATACTCGTAAATCTTATTTTTTACGTTTTAATTTATTTCTTTCAGCAACGCCAGCTCCAAGTCCGCTAGTCCGGAATGAAGAATCCTCGCAAGACCCAGCTGCTGTCGATCTGCTGCTCATAAACAGTGAAGACATCGCAGATGGTTCACCTGAAAAGCTTTCGGACAACGGTACAAGTTTGAATTCTGGAAGAGAAACAGAAATGTTACAGAGTGCCCTGCAGACAACTTCTTTAAATCAAATTTCTTCGCCTTCAGATGATTCCGAACGAATTACTCCAGCCGTTGAAACTTCGTCGGATTATGGATAATGTCACACAATTTTAGGAAGTCAGTTTAGACGTTTCTCTTAAAACTAGTAGTAAATAATTTTTATCAAGATTTATTAATACAAGCTTATTAAGCAGGTCTTTCAAACTCAAAAGATGTCAGCTACAGTGACCCATCAACGTGGCCGTATCCAATGTCCCAATCGCTTCGGCTTAAAATAACACAAAATGCCCCAGTACAAAGCATTCATGATTCGTATCCAAGGACAGACGGACGGGGGTTTCATCGGAATCATTTTGAGCGCAAAACCAAAACTGGAATCAAAGAAAAACGAGATTGGCTATTATACTCCGAGTCCACTGACAGCATTTTCTGTTTTGCGTGCTGTTTGTTCTCTTGCGTTGATCGGAGTGCTCAAAGTCCATTTGCCAACTACGGCGTCTCTATGATGGGTTTCAAAAGCTACGACAAGCTTTCCCGTGGAATTTCTATGCATGAAGACAGTCAACAGCACTACTCAGCTGATTTGGCATGGCGAGAATACTGCAAAATTAATGAACAAGGAAAATCGTTGGAGTTGGTTGCGGAAAATGCTCTTCGACGGGAGGTCTCTTTTTGGAAAGATGTCCTGAAGGCAATACTTGATGCAGTTTTCTTCCTCGCAAAAAACAACCTGCCCTTTCGGGGAACTTGCGAGAAATTTGGAGAGGCGGGGAATGGGATTTTCTTATCGTTATTAGAACTTATGAGCCATTACCACGCCCCACTTGCAGCCCACATCGAAAAATTAAAGCCCGGACGAGTTAGCTACCTTTCACCAGAAATTCAAAACGAATTCATTTCTTTGGCCGGAAGCTCAATTCGATCTTCTATCATTGAAGAAATCAAAAAGCGAAAATATTATTCAATTCTTTTGGACGCCACCCCAGACTGCTCAAACCAGGAACAGATCAGCCAAGTTGTAAGAACTGTGCGTGTTGACTCAAGTGGATGCGAAATTGAAGAAAATTTTATAGATTTCATCCATTTTGACAGAAAAACTGGCAAGGAAATAAGTAGCATGATTATCACGAAGCTACAAGATGACGGGCTTGAACTTATGAACTGCCGTGGACAAGGATTTGACAACGGAGCCAACATGGCTGGAATTTATAATGGGGTACAAGCCAACATTACGAAAGAAAAACCGTGGGCTCATTTCGTTCCTTGTGTTGCGCATTCCCTAAATCTTGTCGGACAGAATGCGGCAAACAAAGTTTTGCCTGGAAAACTTATTCTAGGACAAATACAGAATTTGTTTTCATTTTTCTCAGCTTCACCAGGACGCTGGACTGTCCTTAAATCTCATGCCAAACTTACTCTGAAATCACAATCAAGCACCCGTTGGTCCGCAAAAGCAGATGCAGTTCATGCATTGTGTTCCTGTTACAAAAGCATTGTGGAAGCCCTAGAAGAAATTGTGGCCTCAGAACACTTTAATGCCCAAACGTTAGCTGATGCAACATCTCAGCTGACACAAATTTCAACATTTAAGTTTCTACTGGGATTGAATTTGTGGAACGACATTTTGCATCGCATTAACGTCACCAACGTTGCAATTCAAAGGAAGACAATGGATGTCGCAGCAGCTGTAATGGATTTGAATGGCCTCGTAGATTGGTTAAATAACTTCGAGGAAACGGGCTTCAAAACATGTTTGGAAAAGGCTAGAACCATAGCCAGTGAAGTTGGAATAGATCAAAGTTCAGGCTTTACTTATAGAAACAACAGAAATCAAACGCCAGCTAGATTCATCACCAAGCAGCAAAGTTGTGGCCCAACAAATCCCATGTCCAACATTGAAAAATTTGAAAAAGAGTTTTTTAATAAGGTGATGGAGAAACTCCGCGAAGAGTTTAATGGAAGATTTCAGTCGCTTAAAAGGATTGACTTGGATTTTAGCTTTCTTTGGGGCGAAAATTTGGACAATTCACCTACTGAAGATCTTATCAACGGTGCCAAGGACTTGGCCATGAAGTACAGCGAAGACCTGGATGGAGTCAGCATGTTACGAGAAGTAACTGTTCTGAAAAGCTGCATACTGAGACACTTACCGAAAGGCATACAACTCGCCGACACCAAAGCTAAAGATGTGTTGAATCTTTTGACAAAACGAGATTTGATCAAGCCATTTATCAATTGCCACACCGCTCTCCGAATTTTCCTTACTTTACCAGTAACTGTAGCCAGCAACGAACGTTCATTTTCCAAGCTTAAATTAGTAAAAAACTACCTTCGTTCAACAATGAGCCAGGATCGACTAACCAATTTGGCTATCCTATCAATTGAGCACAGTCATGCAAAAAGGGTCACGTTTGATGAGATCATTGATAAATTCATTTCGGTTAAATGCAGGAAAGTTAGGATTTGATAAAAAATATTTTGCATGTTATTTTTGTTTTGAAAGGATTTGATTATTTTTGTGCATGAATTGTTTAAACTCCACTGAAAATTATTTCTTGTCCAGTCATTGTTGTACAATTCAAGTAATCCTTAGTGTGTAATCGAATAAACTGAAATTTTTAAAGTAACTACTAGAGCCATAATATTAGCCACTTCTTTCTTTGTTGCTAAATAACCGTTAAAACCTGAAAAATCCTGGATCATAAGGAAGTCAGTTGGACCTGTGAGTCACGAGTTAGTATTATTAAAATCTTCTCAACCTTCAGTTCTTTACAAGCCTGATTTCGTACTTTTAAAAGATTTTGCGATTATGAATTTAAATTAGCAACTCACCTGTAGATTTGCAGTGAATAGTCAACGCGTGAGAAATTAAGCCTTTAAATCAAAATCTAAAGTTCAAAAATAGTTTGTCAATTTTGAATTTAGATCCCTTGACTCATTTCAACGCGACATCCCAAGTTATGATATGCATTCACTTAATATCTTATTTTTTAGTAAGCTTTAATCTGAATACCAATTTTTCAACAAACGTGTCCGTTTTCAGCTTAAACTCTTCAAAGATAAAGCTAATTAATTAATAGCCCAGAAGTCAGATTTTAGGAATCTGAAGTAAGTTGTAAGCTCAAAGCAGTGTTGGCCAAAAAGCGCTTTTTTTTTGTAAAAAATTCTTGCTGATTTGCTTTTTAGCTGTTTTGACCTTTTTTGCTGTTTTGGTGCTTTTTTGTACTGTTTTGCTAGATTAAGTATGGCACTGGTAGGTATGAGACCGATTCGAATAAATTATATGACAATGTCTTCATTGTGGCATTGCAAAATCCAGTGAAATCAACTGGTTTACTTATATCAATTAGAATTAGAGGTTTTTACAATTGTTTTAAGATGGTTTTCTGAAGAAAAAAAGGAATTCCGAAGTGCAACTTTCCAAACAAGCAAACCAGAAAACCAGCATGCAGTTTTGATAAGCAAAAAAGCCGCTTAAATAGCAAAACAGCCGATTTTCAAGAAAGCGCTGTTTTGCTCATTGCCAACACTGGCTCAAAGTTTTAAGCTTCTAAGTATAAATCTTATCTTCATGTCAGAATCTGTATTTTAAATTCAGTCTGAAATTCGCTCCTCAGAACGTTCATTCAAAATCAAAATAATCGGAATACAGTCTTTTATTAAATTATGCATCCGTATAGTTCAGATTTTTTCAACTTATAAAAATAAATTTCGCAGAATTAATTCCCCTTAGCTTTGAAATTGTGCTTTTAGGTAATAATAATGGATAATTTGAAGTTCTCAGTTTAAATGGGCTAAGAGATTTTCACTTAAGAAGTTAGGTTTTAAATTGATAAACTTTATATTGAATTTTGTACATGATTAATGATGGCAATCTAGAGTTGACTGCTTACAGCTTAGACAGTAAACTAGTAACGCTATATCGTAATTGCACTTGCACATCCTAGATTCAGCAGTCTTAAATTGGGTAGGATTTTGAAACGTCAATAATGTAGATTTCGCTCTTATCAAACCCTAAAGACAAGTAACTCTAGGGTGAAATTATTGCTAAAAAAGGACTAAATTTGGTTGTTTTTATGATAGTTAAAAAAGCCGTACGTTCCCTTGGTCCAGGCCGGACCAAACCTAGCTACGGGCCTGGATACAAATTTTCGGAATTTGATCGGATAACAAGAATGATACGAAATTGGAGAGCATTTCCAGCATCACAAGGTAAAATAAAAAGCAATTAGGCTACAGCGATTGCATTTACATAAGAAATACGTATATGTATGGAACGAAATATCCACCTACTCTCTGTGAGTTGTCGGTCAAAAATCATTATTAATAATGATTAAAGCTTGCTGTAGCATCACATATTATAATGAGACACGTGGGAAAGTAATGAAAGGAAATTGTTTGGTGTCTTATTATCATAACGGGATATTGAAAGAATGTGTTATTTGTCACACACTACTCGATTTTTACTAATTGGTTACGTCAAAAAGGAAATGTCTTCTTTCTGAACACCCATATTCCATCAATACAAGTAACATACTACGTTACACTTTGGCACTTCATTAAAATACCCTTGTACTTCTTCCATTGTGATACAAACAGAAAAGGGAATTTCCTGCAACGGAAAGAAGATTACTAAATTCTGTCTCGTGTTTTATAGTGTAACTAGTGTTTACTTTTGTGTTAAGTTAACTTCGCGTTTGTGATTTTAGACAAAACAATGGTGACTGTACTACTACATTATACCTAATTGAGTGATGCGATAATAAGTGTGAATCAACATTTATTTTGAACGAATGGAATTTTTTATAAAGTAAAAGCGAAACGAAGGACTTTCTTAGACCTATCCTTCGGCTAGCTACATTCCACTTCTCCTTTCTCCACTTTTCAAAGAGATGAGATATGTAACAAACTAAGTTTGAAGAATTGTCTAGTTATTCAACCTTTTATTCTCAAATACCGGTAAAGTTTCAGAAATCAATATTATTGCATGAATCGTATTTTAACTTACGTTGCGGCTATGCTGTAAAGAGCTACAAAAGAATTCACAATCTCCCGTATCAAATAAAAGGCAATGTTCTACAAACATGTGAAGGGAAGCTCAAAGAAAAGTTGAAAGAAAGTAGCACAAAATCTGATACGGTAAACAAAGAAATAGATTAGGTACTCGACCTTTGTGGCTCTATTTCTAGAAAAACGGACATATCTTGTTTGCCTTCTTTTTATTACCAGTATCTAATAATTCCTTGGATTTCTAACGGGTTGTGTGTGTTGTTCCTGGAACAACCGACTTGTTTCTTTGATAAATTTCAGCGCTTTTTCAAACGATAAGACAAGTTTAGAAGATTTGTTTTTGATGAATTCACGCACAATGTCCAATTTTGGCTCATTTTGTTTCATAGGCCTTTTTGGGTGCCGATATTTTTGTGATTATTTCTTACAATGAAAGCAGTTTTCTAGACCAACATATTATGAGGAACACGATGGCACCGTTTAAAGTTTCAAAAAATGTACCCAGGCCGTGTTGGGGGCCGCTTTTGCACCAAGGAACAACGATTTTTGGCTAAATCGGGGTAGTTTTACTCCTACAGTTTTTTTGCTCATTGGTATCCACTAGCTGTTGTCAGTCCGGCAAAACACAGCTTTTTAGCTTTAAAATGTCTATCTCAGCTAAGGGATACCTGTGATCCTAACGCCTCTATCATTGCTGGAAGTTGAGCAAAACAGAAAAAAATTAGTGGAGGTACAAATGTGGGTGAATCAAAAATGTAAAATTTATGGGAATTTCCTTCATTTATAGTCAGTCCTCTTAATTTAAACATATTTTTCATGTATAATGGGAGGTTAAAAGTACATTAAAGTCTAAAAAAGATAGTTTTTGGAAATATAGATTTATTTTTTCTGAATTCCAGCCGCCATGGCAGCGTTAGGATCACAGGTATCCCTTAGCTGAGATGGACATTTTAAAGCTAAAAAGCTGTATTTGGCCGGACATACAACAGCTAGTGGATACCGATGATCAAAAAAACTGTAGGAGTAAAAATACCTTGATTTGGCCATAAATCGTTGTTCCCGGGTGCAAAAGCGGCCCCCAACACGGTCTGGGTACAATTTTTCAGACTTTCAATGGTGCCATCGTGTTTCCCACAATATTTTGATCTAGAAAACTGCTTTTGTTGTAAGAAATAATCACAAAAAAATCGGTACCCAAAAAGGCCTATGAAACAAAATGAGCCAAAATTGGACATTGTGTCACGGCTTAATGAGGCTTAAAAAAGGGGAGATATACAATAGCATGCAATTAAAAGATGTGATTCCACCCACCATCTTTAGACTCATGAAAACTGAAACGGATTGCGAGTTTGGGATCCTTTCAAAACCTTATTATACTTTCAAACAAACCAGTGATCTATGACGAGTTCAAAGGGGTTTGTTTTCCAGTTCCAGGAAGAGAAAGGTGTTATATGTTCTTTGAATATAATGAGAGTGAAAGCATGGAAAGAAAATGAGTTTCCTGTTATTTTATTGTAAAAGATTGACACATCAAAATGAAGCAGACTGTGTTGACACATTTAATACAGATTTATGAAGTCATGATATAAAAGAAGAAGACTCATAAAAACTCTTACCACAATACGGATTGCATGCTTCTATTATTATCGTGTAACCTCGTGTTATGAAAGTTCTGAGAGTTCTAGTTTTGAGGAGGAAGCTATTATTCGCGAAGAGTGTTTCTTATCCACCTTTTATTTCTATTATATTTCTACGATGTTTTCAGCTTAAAATAGCATTCCAGGAACACGGAACAGAATTCATAGAGTGATAGTACAACTGAATAACGTTTCATCTTTAAGAAGGCTAATAACTCCGAGAAAATAAGCTTATAAATGTAGTTTATGAATTTTTTTGAAAACGGAGATGAAAATGAAAGTTGTAGACGGGGATCACAAAAATACAGTACAATACAGAAAAATGTTTTGCAGTGAGTACAAAAGAAATTGGAAGGAATGGCTCTGCCCACTTCAGTAAATACAGATGAACGTAGCTTTGTAAGCTAAAGAACTATCATTCTTTAGCGATATATATAAAACACATGCAGTAAATATGTTTAGACTCCATTCAAAATGCATTCGCATTCCTTTTAAAACTCATTCTTATAATCGTTTACTTTATACCTATTTATATATACTTTATTTATATATTTTATAAATGAACAGAATACGGAGAAATTCAAAATACTAATGCTATTGATAACCCCGAAGTATTGTGGGACGAGTTTGACAACATTTCAAATCCTCTAGGGAAGCTTTCACGGCTTCCCCATCCTCTATTTACTTTGGGGTATTGGCGAACCTATTCAATTTGATTGCGTTTAAAGAGAGTTTATGAAGAATCTCACGAATATCATACCTGAATATCATCAGGATATACCTTAACAGACCCGCTGAAGATTTGGGATTATAACCTTTACGTAATATACTTTTCCGAATAGTCGCACATGTGAGTGGGTTGTGTATGTTTTGTCCCACTTCAATTTCCTCAAAGTTTGTCGTACAACCTCAATTTTTTGACAACTTCGGTTGTTTGTAGCGATGTACAACGGTTGCAAAATACGGTCGAGGATAAACGACTGAGTTTCTTTTGGTTTGCAGCGTCGTCATCAAGAAAGTTAGTTACTCCACTCTCAAGACACCGTCGTAAACAGAATGGATTTGCAGAAAGATGAGTGAGATGAGTTAATTAAGCTATGGCATTTTGAGACGTAATGAAAATTGAGGTTACTCGGTTGTCTAAATGATATAAAGTGATTTATTTATTGGAACTTACTATTTATTGTACTTAATCTAAATGATTAGGAACAGATCATGATCAAAGCACAGTGATGTCTGCTTATGCCGTGCAATTGAATTAAAAACTCGAGTAAAGTATAGCGGATCCGGAATTTTACAAAGCTTATTAAACAAGTCATGAATGTTATATTTTCTTCTAAAAACGTTGCAATACATGAGCAAATTATGTTTTATTATTATTTATTTTCAGAGAATGTAGTCATATAAAAATTTCCAGTGATTTTGACTACAACTAGTAATTTAAAAATTTCGTATGACAGAAATTACTGTAGGCAACAAGTATGACACTGTTACTCTAGGATGGTCACAACATGAGAAGAAGAAAAGCCACTTAACAAGAGAACAAGTCGCACAACTAACAATATCTGAATGTTACTACTACTAATGAATCTACAATTAGCGACTTTTGAGTTCAAAAGACTTTGGGACATTTTTCAATTTATCCAACTGAGTTAACCCATAAAACAAGATTATTTCCTCCGGCGTAAAACAACAACAAATGCATGTATAACTGCTTATACTTTAGTCTGCATTGTGAAAATATTTTCAAAGACAAAATTTATGGAAATGAGTATGTGCGTGTGTGTATTTTGAATACAACGTTTGTATTCCTCAAGACGTACCATATTTTTTTAAGCTAAATAAAGAACTAGTTCCAGCCTTCCATCTTTTCTCATATTTTAATGTACTAGTTCCAAGAACATGGCTCCCTAAGCTGTTACAACTGCACTCACCTAAAAGCTTTCTATTCGGAAGCGGTTTGCAACATGTAAAGAATTTACATGCATGTGTGCAAGAATTTTCTATTTCTACGAATTTCTCTACTTTCAAATGACTACAACGTATCTGGAATGAAACCTTGTGTCAGAACTGTGCTTGGCTCAACATGGACTGCTCCATGTGAGTACTTAGGACAAAACTGTAATGCCTTACTTGGAACTGGTAAAAGTAACCAAAAGAAATATTAACATTTTTAAGCCCAAGGGTATCCGGTACCGTGTATTACGAAGAAGTGATCCTTCGTTGCGGTAGCTCCTAATACAATAAGCTTTCTCAACGGAGCAGTGCTACGGGTATACGTTATTACACGCCCACCCACGTCATTTTGTTGGAGTTATCTTAATACATGTTTTCAGTTAGTTGAGCAACACAATAACTAAGAAGGTTTTCACGAAACATCTGTAATCTATATACATATGTTTGTATATATTGAGTTTTTGCTGAAGCGTGTTGTTGGTAAAACTAAGAATGTGGAAAGAAATATGATGGAATTAGGAAGGTTGCTTGTTCGTTTCTTTAAAATAATTTATGAATTCTGAAAGCGGATTGGGATTTCAAATTCATTTGAAAAAACAGTCCTCTTTCAGAACTTAACTATAAATAGTCGCAATATCCCCATTTCTCCACAAAATCCCAACAAAATAGTACAGTTTTAAACATGGAGTAAACAATCATCAATAAAAAGGATGGTTAGTTTGCAAAAAATCTACTTGAATACTCTAGAGTGTAGTTGGATTGAGGGCTACAATTGAGCAACATTTTCAGAGGATTGTGTATTACGTTAAGTACACGTAGCTTTCAGAATGCGACTTTCCGTCTTCATTATCAAAAGTACTTGATTTGAGTTGAGCCTTTTTGAGTTTTCCTTGAAACAAATACCCTGTAAGTAGGATTTTGTCAAGTGGAACAAAGAGGAAGCGAAGCGTAGGCTGACAAATAAAACCAGCAGCTGGAAGAAAACTGTTTGTTGTTGAAAAACGAAGATGATTAAAACAATATAAATCGCTACTTGATAAAATATCTTCAACATAGTCAAGTTCTTGGTAAATCCGAAGCACACTTACATGGAATAAACAAACATTTACTGTCGTAAATTTTTCATAAAGTTTACACAAATAAATCATTCATACAGAGTCCTCATTACGCAATAACTGTCGGTCAATAAAAAAGGATACCAGCAAGAGCAACAACAGTATTTACTTTGAAAATGCACAGTAGTTTTACAGCTTTTGAGTGGGTTACAACTTTCGGCTTTAAACCTTCATTCAAGTTAAATAGGAATAGTTGTTTGAATGCGATATTTGTTTATTGCAAACAACAAACAACCATGATGAAACGGATGAAGGCTGCTTACAACTTACAGAAATTACGTGAATCAAGGATGTATCATAAGAACTGAGACTGGCGTTCAAACTTAATTTACTCAGTCAGCTGTTGTTGTTATTGTAGTAGAGTTGGTGCATTAAAACGAGCAAGTTTTTCTGTTGTACATATGCAATTTTAGAGTTTCTAAGATGCCGGATTCACGTTTTACACGAGTTCAAAGTCAGCAGCTCGCGGATCGGGTTTTACACTACCAT
>JAQGAP010000664.1:0-29436 GCA_034697805.1 Orchesella bifasciata
CTACAAGATTTTGGATACTAGCTTCCTCTTAGCTATCGTCATTCCCGTAGAGAGCCGTTTCTTGGCTTCATAACGACATGTTTAGCTAAGGGAAAGCTGGTGGCCAGCCGCTTCTGTGTGCTAAATCTTTGTTCATTAATGAAATTTTTAAAATCATTCAAAACGGGGAGGCCTACCGGCCTCCCCCACCAAGGGGAGGCCTATGGCGGTCGCCTTACCTCGCCATACCCTTGCTACGGGCCTGTGTGGTGTGGTGGTGCTAATGAAATGAGATGGCTGGAATCAGAGCAAAGGAAGGGACTCCACTTTCCGTTTCGTTCTTTATAAATTTCATTTTGGCATGCATGAACACATCTAGACGTAGTTATTGCACGCAGTTCAGTTTATGGAACACCTATTTTTTCTTCCCTACCATCACTCCTCTTTGTTGAATTCAAGTCCTGGCTCGGTGAAGGTGAAGTAGAGTACTTTAAAAGCATGGTGTTGGCTTGTAGCAGTTGTAGTGCTCATTGCTCACGGATCCATACCATTTTATAGAGCTGGGATGGTTTGGCTGCTTGCTGGTCGACAAAAATAATGCTTATACTCCCATTTCGTTCTTCCATGTTTGTTTTCCAGTTAACTCTTAGAGAAGCATATGCCTACTTACAAACTTAAAAGCTTACATTTCTTTTGTGCAATATTGTAGTTTGCCCGAACTACAATATCGCCCGAGACATTGATTTTGGTCTCGTCTCGTGGAGCTAGTCATACCAACCATGAAATTTCCATAGGGTGTACGTACCTACCTACCATTATTATTCCTCAACAAATGGTGGGTGATTCATAGACTAGGCAGTGGGTGCAGTCATCCTCCGCTATTTGGGAGTTAAGTACTTGGTATTGTCTGCAGCAAGAGAATAAACTATATAGCAAGCGAACAACTGCGTGTAGGAAAATTACATATTTTTTGGGCTTTCATGTGATTGTTAGTGTTCTCTGGTACGTTAATGGTATCAAAATTTCATAATAGAATGTCATGTCAGCTGTTGTGGACGGGGTCCATAAACTTGATCATATGGAAAGTATAGATATGAAATAACAGGCATTCATTTCATGCACCACACAATGTGAACATGCATGTATGTATGAATATTCGCATAAAAGGGAAACTGTACATAACCATAACATGAAATATGAATATGAAAATATGCTGCTAACTCGAGGAAAAATAGGATGGTAGCAGGTAGCAAGGTTAGCATTTTTCTGTTAGTCTGACTAGACCACATTTTAAGAGGTCATTGGAGAACGACGACTTTTCACTTCTCGTTTCTCACTCGGACTCAACGTTGCACTGGTAAACGTAAGCTATTCGATAGCTTTCGTATGTATATTTCCTGCAGAATGCATGTACGTCCGCAATATGTCCTGTCCTCTTTTGTTCTTTGTTCCATGAAGATTTCCCAGGCTTGGTGGTTTTTGGATGACTAATACTGGGTTATTCCATTACATTTATTAAGTTTGTACGGTTTATAGTGATATGCGAGAAGAACAAGAGGTTTTATGAGATGCTGCGGTAGACAATATTAACTGCCGTCCATTTTCGTTGGATGTTTATTTGCATAAGTTTAAATAATTCTCATGTTTGACCGACATTCATCTCCATCTCTCTTCTCAGAGAAATCGTGCAAAAGCAATGAGGAATCTCTTTTCTTGCACTGTGATTTCTGATTTGCAATGACAACAAAGCAAAGGTAGAAAAGTCGACGATGATTGAAACAAGCTTCTTGGATTTCTGGTTTTTGCTCACTGATGATAACTCACTTTTTATAGGTGCATTATCTGAAGTGTAAGGCTACCAAACCAAACCAAGTGCAATGCTTCACTAGTGTGTCATCATACATGTGGTACGACTGCGAGCAGCGAATGATTCAATTCAAGTTATACTTATACTATGTTGCTAACCGAGCCCATGTATAATATGTCATCCTATCACATGCTTGCTATAAGTATATACTCAAGGCATGCGTAAGAAAATGCGTTTAGTAGAAAGTGCGTCGTGTCGTTTAGAGCTACACAAGACATTAGAGTGGAGAAGTAAGAGTAGCTTCAAAGCGTCGGGGACAGATAGATAGATAGAAGACTGGTACACATATTAGCCAGCTTGTCCTACTTAATATCATCACATCACAACGGGGAGAGTAGAGTGAAGTGGCTATTGAATAATTTCTAGCTTTAGCCACATTACTGCTGTTGTTATTATATGTCAACTATAAATGGTGTAACATATCACATCGCATCATTGAGCTACCAGCTATAGTTTCAAACGTATCACGTTTTCAAGAAGTAGCCTCGCGCACATGTACGCATGATAATAATAAAATGATCATATTATTATAGATGTGATATGATATAACAACTTGAATAAATAAAATACATGCATTCATAATGTAGCCTTGGCTTTGAAATAGTATGGATTTTTCCTTGTTCAAATCAACATTTGTTAAATGCCTGCGAGGTAGTAAACGTGACTAATAATGGGTTGCTTTAAGTTTTCATTTTGTCGTAAAACCTAGTGCAATTACGTATTCGTTTTAGTGTCACAGCCTTTTCTGTCTCATCTTACGTAAGATGAGGTGAGATAGGGACGTGACGTGATGATTCACAAATAAGGTTTATCAAAGAGATGTATGCTTCACTTTACGTGAAGGAAATTACAATTTTATGCAATAAAGGGCTCCATCAAACAGTTTCAGGAATGGTTAGCAAATTTGTGATTGGATTAGGATGAATATGAAGTTTCTAAGGATTTTAATGGTAGAGCTACGTGGCAGCAGCACTTGATCTATTTTTCCAAAATGATGAACTTAAAATAGACATTATTGACGGATATCCAAGGTTGGCTGCGATAACGTTGTGGATAGCGCAAATGCCATTTCCTTCATCGTCATCGTCTGCATATTATAATATCCACTCGTTTATGTTGAAGTATAATATGGAACTGTGATAAAGGCTTCGTCACATCACATCACACAAGTTTGGATTGAGATCTTTACTCAACGTTACTTACGGTGTGTGAGAGCAAAGGTATATAAACAGATGAATATGACAGTTAATAGGCTTTTCAACCTTCGTTCATCGCATCTTCTAGTCAGCAACCACGTATCACTTGAGCTGTAATAACATTTTACTTCGACTACACCAAGCACGCAAATGTTTGTAAAACACACACACAAAAAAAAAAGCTTTTATCCGGGCCTTGGTGAATGTGGATCCTACTTTTCACTCTTCGCATTGAAATGTTCTTTGAAAGTTTCGTTGCTTGACTTTCTAAGGAAACTACGACAACGACAGTTCGGAGGAAATGCTTGTAAAGCTTGTATTGTATGCTCAAAACTTACTCCACGTGCGTACTAACAAGACCCTCCATAACAACGTGATTGGGAAAGTGAAAAGATGAAGTAGTTGAGAAGCAAATACTTACAAGCCATTTTTTTTACATACTTTTTCAATTTTCACCCATTGGCAACTAGACTCCTACCTGAATGATGGTGGTGATGAGAACCCTGATAGAAACTCGGATTCGGAACATGAACATACATAATATATTGTTAAATTACAATGCAATAAAAAGTTGGTTGCGGAGTGGAGATAAATCTTCGAACCAATGTACTTCGTAAAGTTTTTTTTTGTATGGAGAAGAAGAAGAAGTTGAATAGGTTTTTGATGATATAATCCTGATCAACTTTACGACGACCTTCGTAGCTATCGTGAATCTTGTATTAGTACTTTAGGATGTTTTACTATCGTCAAAGCCATACGTGGTTTAAGATATGATCTGTAATCGACAGTCCCTTCCTCCTTCGTATTTATAGTTTGAACTAAGCGTAAGCTTCATCATAAACTTTAATTACACCTTTCAAGGCTATCTTACTGCCTAAAAATGCTTGCACGCGCTGTGACGTCATGAGATGCATGGAATTCGAAATGTTTATCCGGTTACTGCAGTTTCTTGCTTTATGCAGACATATAGTTATTGTCACGTGTCGCATATAAATGAAGGTCAGTGTCGTTGAGTGTTTGATGAACGGACGTGAATAAGAAATCAAAAAAAAAAGTTGGCCAATTTCTGTATAATATGCCATATTTTTACATAAATTAGATAAGACAGAGATGAAAGCAAACTTAAAGCCAAAATATGTTCATATTCACATAAATTCAGAGAATATCATTCATTGTGTTCTGCTTCGCATTTCCTTGAGTGCAGAGTACAACCGAAGTTATGTATTCCCTGGGGAAGAGAATAGTGTAGGATTTATTTTGCTGGAAATATTTAGCAAAGCATTATTTGAAGTAGGGGGTTTAAAGGTCTGTAGCTGTTGGTGTAGCAACATTAGCTCACCTCACGCATCATATCTCCGCAGACATCATGTAATAAAAGTTGTTAAAGTTACAGTTTTTGCAGTTGCTTTTTGTAGCCACTGACCTTGGTCGTGAATGTTAGTGTGTAATAACAACTAAAGCATCATCATCATCAGTAGGCCAAACTATTGTCCTTATATTATATCCCATCACCCTTCTTTCTAGGATATTATACTGCCTTTTGTACTCTCTCATCTCGTTGTTCTTCCATTAAAAGCTCAGCTCATACGCACTATATCGTCATCATTGTATTATTACCAGCAGCAACTTTGACTCTTGTATCTCAGCTGGTGCTTGGTCTCTGTAACCTTGATACTGATGATGATTTGATGAATACTGTGGACTACCCTCTCAAAACTCAACTTCACGTCTGAAACGAGCAGTTCATGATGTAGGTGTGATTTCAAATCACTGCATTGTTGAGCTCAGGCAACCCTCATTTGGTTGGTGATTTGTTTGCTCCCTCCCTATCAGACTGGTAAGCAAGCTCAGGTATAGGAGGCTTGCAATAATTTCAGTAATCTTTAGCCGAACCTCGTAAGAGTCATAAGTTTGAGCAATCATATATCATTATTACCATTGTCATGTGAGTGCTATACAGCTTCAACTTCGTTATTCTCCAACTCAATACCCCTGACTTGATAATGTCACCGTTATTGAGGAGAGAGTACAAAGTGCAAAATAATTTTGTGGTTGTAATGGCACGGCATTGTAGCCAGCTGTAGTTAAAGACTTACGACTCTATATGAAAACGAAACCTTGAAAAATCTTATGGGTATTGAACATTCGTTCAGCCATCCCATTGCACGATGTCAGTGTGTGAGCAGTTCACACAAAATCTTGAGCCTTGTTTCCCCTTGTAAAGCAGACAAACTTTTTCAGCTGCTTCAAATTGGTCTTAAAGAAGTAATGAATATGATAATTGATAATAAATTTAGTTTGCACTTGAGAGCATGTAGTATTATTAATGAAAATTACTAAAGGCTTAATTTCTGCTCAGCCTTATGTAACATATCCGCACGCCGTACTTACGTAGCATATTATACTCTTTTCTGCAGCTTGCAGCTTAAGATTCATATGATTATGTTGTGCAGAAAGGGTTTTCGTTGTTCTCTTGCCACATTAATCGTAAGCACATTAGTTGAGTCTAGTCATGTGGAGGACATAACGATTAGCACGTTTTTTTTGCAATGGCCAGTGTGAAATATGATTGTAGAGAGCGAAAAGAATGGAGGCTCAACGGCTATGCTCTGCTAGAAAATGAACTGAAGATTAGAGGAATAGGTTATTTAAATACTGTTGAAGCAGGAGAAATGCCTAGAGATATATATTATATAGTTTTTGCTACTTCGTTGTTGATTTTTGTATTTTCTGCCGCACACTATGATGTAAAATTTACGTAAACTGAATATAATAAGTATGGACACAATCATCTTCACGGTGAAGCCCATCAATGGAGAATCCATTCAATCCATCATCAGATGAGATCCTTCATGACTTATTGTATATAAAAGGGAATCTTAAGTTGTTAAAATGTGTTTGAGGAATGTGATGCATTGATTCTCCTAATTCATCGCAATGACCATGATCTGATATTGCTGAGACAGTATGTTTGATTGTGTGCAAGAGGAACGAACTATAAAAGTGGGTCATAGATGAGCGTTTACTTTTTTTTCACGTGTATGCTTAATCTATTACATATTATGCAGAATTTTCTGTTCCGGATTTGTGCTTGATAGTTTTTTGCCATCATACATAGAAAGCGTTTAATAATTACGTCAACTAGTCAAGTGAGATTCCTATGTTCATAGTCATAGTTGATATGTCCCATCACTTAAAAACGATTAATGATCATCAATCACTCAACGGTCGAAGGAGAAGCGTACACACTCAGCAGCATGATGATGGTGGTCAATTTTTAGGTCTTCTTCGTTAAGCAACATGGAGTGGTCTGTGGAGTGCTAGAGTCTAAAATGGTTTTATGCATGGCTGATTGATTCTGAACCTTTGTTTAATATATAAATAGCAATAGTTCATTAACATGCATGCATTCACTCGGAAAAAATGCACGTGGCAAACTTTGTCCCTCAAGTAGGAGTGTAGAAATGCACAAAAACTAAACCAGTAGGGGTTTTCTTGCAATGCTTACAAGTCAAACAAACTTGGGCTGTAGTCAGAGTTATTATACGCAGCGAAGATTTATCAGGTAGATTACATGCATAATTTTTTTAACATTAGGTATACGTAAGTAAGATGATGTTGTAGGCGCACATGAAGTGTATTTACCTTTGCTTCTGCTCCCTCTGTGTACATATCTTAATCATTCCTCTACTTGCTGCTAAGAATAATAAGCAGGCAGTTTTAGGTAGCCTTTCTTTGACGACTCAACCTTATCTTGTGTGCATGCTGATCTACAGAAATTGGGGCTAAAGTTTCTTACCAATTAGCATAACGGAAGGATGTGACTTAAAATACATCATCGCATAACATAAGTTTAACTCTCTGGCTGGAGCAGAAGCCAACAAGCTTAACACTTACTTAACATTACGGATTATGTCCAAACCCCTATGTAGTCATTTCAGCTATATTTTTTTTGTAAAGTAGTCCTTAACGGGATAAATGTAGTAAGTAGTCTTCTGTCAAATGCCCATCCAAAGATGCACATCACTTTCTGCCTGTCGGGTTTACACATTGTCATAAACCAACTGGTTATATATTTTTAATGTAGTTATAGTCGCATGCATTTTAAGTAGTTGCTACATGTCACTTATCTTGTACTATAGAAAAGTCGCATATGTATATGCATATATATGAATGCACAGTGTATGCAATTGATAGTTCATGTTGCAGGTAAACCTCTGCACTTAATAAAAAATAATAACAATAATCATGATCGTACTCACGAGGACACTGCAAAGACCCACTTCTCAAATGAAATCCCTTCTTGGCTTATAATGCCCCTCACAATGAAATGAATCTCTTCAGTTATTTTGCTTGATGCTGATAGATTTAGAAAAGTGTCGACGGTGTCGATATGGGATGCACGCAAAATGTGTTTAGCGCAACTATGAAATATCCTATGAAAGTAAAAATAATGTAACGTGTTTGCAACTTGTCTGTATTATGCATGTACTGGGAGTCACTCACGACGACCGCGACACGACGCTGTGCTATGCTACACAAACTCTACAATGTCTTGGATTATTGTCTCTGGCTCTCTGTGAGACACGTTTTCTTTTCGAGATCTTGTGTGCATTTTGCAGTTTATGATATCCACGAAATTTATGTGATGTGCTATTTAATACAATGTCGTAATAGTGCACAACGCTCGCTCTTGTTGCAAAATTCAGGCTCCCATTTTTTCGTCATCCTATCAGCATCAAATAATATTGTCATAAAGTTTGCAATGGCTACGTTCCCTATTGAATGTATGAATGCATAGTAGTAGATATCTTTGTATCTCCACACTCAAAAGATTTTTTTAACGATTTGTGTGTATAACCAAACTCTGTGTTAAACAACTTTATGATAAGGATCATAAATGTGGCTTTTTTGGATGGTTAAGGCTTGTCAGTTATATATGCAGTTGAATATATGTATGTTAGCTCCGTTTGTAGTGAGCGAAATAATATAATTTATACAATGTGTTTTATTTTGGTACAAAAAATTGTATGGCAAAATATCATTTTGTTTGGTCTGTGTCTGTGTGCAGTGCAGTGTTACATGCTGATCTTGCCTCGTGCAACAACACAATGTTGACATACTCTCATAACTTTTTGGAGTATTTTTTCCTATATTGTGTTATATCAGGGAGAAAAATTTGTTGATATTATAATATAATACACTCTTGCCTCCGTACTTATTTTTGGTGTTGCAGGCTACAAAGAGAGTATGATTTTTTCGTCGTGTCGTACTCTACCTAACATTCAATGCAGTTAAATACCGTGCGAAGCTCACAATCTGCAAGAAAGGAGAAACACACTTGACATGACTTCTACTCGCTTGCTTTACAGCACAATCTACATATAACTTTTTTATATTAGTACTCCAAAATATGTTATGATAAGCTGATTTGCTTTGGTTAGGTATATGAATGCAGCTTGTGCAAAAACTATGATACGATGAAGGTCCTAATTCCTCATAATATTGCATTGATGCTGAAGCTAGATTTGTCGTTTCTTCATTGTCGATTGGGCACAAGTCGTAAGCATTCGTTAGTATTTTCTTCTCAAAAGATATTTCTGATATAAAAGTATTTTTTTTTGGAAAAGGACACTTTATATCGATCAAATTAGATCACTATTCTCCTGGCACGGAAGTGACTTGTCCTGGACCGAGTTTAGGAAACATGATGATACTTATCATAACTAATGATATGAAGTAGTGAAGGACTGTTAGGGAAAAGTAGTAAAATGACGAATACTAACGTAGTTCTGAGTTGTCTAGCAAGTAGTCACAACGCTGCTTATTGAATCTTATTCCGGAACGGATGTGTTGCCATCGAGGAAATGGAGAGCCATGGACCGTGATTATATGTTACGTTTCGCATGTGAAGGAGCGAACATCCGGATTCATTCCAGCAGTTGTGCTTCTCTTGAACCATGTTTTGTTCAAGGTCACTAGTTAACTCCAGATTTATGCTCTGTCTTACATATATTTTATGTAGATTCACTACTGTTGTGAGCCTAAACAACATTCGTCTTTGTTTTATGTGGATAACATATTTTGATGCAGCAAAAGCTGAATCGATTCATTTCAATACACGGTAGGTTGAATATAGATAGTTTGTTAGTGTCATACTTCGAGGCGTTACTCTAAACAAATTAGTTCAACAGCCGCTGAAATTGTCCTGAGTTTATTAACGCAAAAGTCATCGCCTTTTACAAACAGTATTGCTGATAAAAATGTGCTCACATCCATGATATCGTGTTCAAATGTAATTTTTTTTAGGATTCAGCTATGCCAGCAAGTAAATAAACTCGCGTTATATAAAAATGGAATTATGTAGCATAGCATAGCAGGAAAATTGCTTAATGAGAAGCTGCTGACTTATTCATAATAAAGTCGTTCAATTTGCTGTTTGGTTGGGTTAACATTCATCTCTCATGTAGAGATGGAGATATGACATAATAGTGTGTTTTTTTAAACATTATATTTAGTGAAACGTTAACAAGTAGTTTTTAAAAAGTTCTGCCTAAGCACCCTCATCATACTTACACAAGCAGAATCGGACGTCTGACTAAAAATATCAACTTCCATTTGCACCTACGAAGTTGTCATAACCTTGGTGGCCCTATTGATCCATTTAAGCCTTCAGAGTCGCTCTCAAACACGTCCATAATTGTCTCCATCTCCATTTACCATCATGTATTACAAAAGTACATTAAACCATATTATTACTGATGTTGTCCATAAAACGGATGTGTGTTTGAGTTGTGTTGTTGACGCGCTTGTCCTGTGTTTTATAGCATCACTCCCAACCTAACCAGAAGACAATATAACAACGCTGAGAGTTGATTTCCATCTCCCAGCTCTCCATGCATGACACAAATATAAAAAATGGAACAGTTTCATTGAAAATGTTTTTTGTTTTTCCTGTGCATTAGCTCATTTATAGACCCCAACCAAATGAAGTGCTTGATCTTCCCCTCCCTCAATGACATTCGCTAGCACTCATAATAATACTTACATGCATTATGAAGTTGATGCATTTAAAAATGATATTTCTTTTCCTGCGTGTGGGTGGGTGGCTTGTGCATGGTGAACATCACTCCTTTTTCAAAAGGGAGACACATCGACGACCTAACTTGTGTCAAGATAGTCCATATTTAAAAACAAGTTCTAATTAAAGCTGTTGCAACCAAGAAATGGCCATATTTGACACACTTTTGCTAACCCTGCATTCTATTCAAGGTCCAGGGTGAAAGGAGATGGGAGAGCTCTTTGACTCTCACTCCGTTATTTCCCTTGTTTCAACTCTGATTGTTTGCTAACGTGTCATTATCATCAAAGCAAGAAATTCGAGTTCACTGATCGATTGATGAAGACGAGCCACTCGTGATAAAAACGGAGTTTTTAGATACTTGATGGACAGCATCCAGTTCAAAATGTTTATGACTGCGCAAGATGGGAGAGGATAGATAGAAAGATGGTCATAATTGTAGGTTTCATGCTAGCAGCCGTCCGTCCTACATTGACTACGCTTCTCATCGCACTTTTATAGATGTTGATGGATGTACGTACCTAACATAATTTTTTTTTTGCATTTTTCTTCATCCCATATATTTTCATCTTGTGTGCGAGCGAGAGTGTGCGTAGTTCATACGTGCATGATAAGTAGGATGATGATGATTGTGTAGTGGTACTGTTAGAGATCAGTGCCCTGCTGGAAATCCGTTGTTATCTTTGTGTTACTTGCATTGCGTTACATACATTACGTTGCACTGCCTGCATTGATATTACGTCCAATGACGGCTGGCAGGTCGCTAATAAGGCTGTTTCAGATAGAAACTTGCCTCGCGTAGAGTATTACGGTGATGCGAATTACGTATGGATATGTGTTCTCCCTCCTATAGTTAAAACATGATGGCATTGCTCCTCTCAAAGTGTGCATCAAGTTACGCTATAATGATCTGCTGCACAACCATCAAATACCACCTTACAACTAACTTTGTAGTGAAAAGTGGGTAGAAACTTGATTACATATTATGATTGCACTGAAAATTCTCTCCCTTATGGGCGGTTCGCAATGAACTAGCCAAACAAGCTATGAGCTCCTGTTTCATACACGGGTTTTCTGCAATAATATGATGCATTGTTGTTTCAATCCAAATCCAACTCAAGGGCTTGTACCTCAGTATTGGTAACTAAGTAAGAAGGAAAGGAGAGTAAACAATATAAAAATGCGTTTGAATTTGTGCTCAATTCTCTCTCTGTTGTGGTTTCCTTTTACTCCTCTTTTCTCCCAAGCATTATTCCTAATAAATTCGAAAAGGTGGTAATGTTGCCTATTGTGAAATCGTATATAACGAATGATCTGGCAACTTATAATGGTGACGATTATTCTTATATTTGATACTTTCCTACAGGTACACTTTCAGTAGAGTAACAGTATCAATATAATATACATTTCAATACTCACTTCAAATTTAAAAAAAAATCGAGATTCAAATGTCAAACTAGTATAATATCTCCCTGCTTTTCCGTTGCACCTGCCTGTTACACCTTTTCTTACCAAACGAAGCCAATGTGTTATACATTATTATTTTGCGTCATGCCTCCCAGTCTGGTAGGAAAACTCACATCACTCATCACACCATACCCACACGATACGTCTATAATATTAAAATCTTTATTGCACATTTATTTCGAAGGAGACGTGAAAAAGAAATAGAAATCTGGTATGGGGAGCAAACGTGAGTACTTCACTAAAGGTTGAGACTGGTCATGAAAATTATACGGTAGTTAGCAAACCTAATGATAATAATGTTATTACCTGCATATATATGTATCTAATACGCACTCTGTTTCGTCTTTCTGGCTTTCCTACCTGCTAATTAGAAGCTGCACTCGTCAAACTCAAGCTAAAGCTACCTACAGGATGTATCTAGTATCTACGTATGCATGGAGCGTTACCTATCCCATTATAATTTATCATTTTTATTACACTCTCAGGTTATCTTGTTGGGTAGGTGGAAGAGTCTATATGACTTGACAAAAAACGGGAATATTTTACTTTTTCTTATCTGCAAAAAAAACCCATACCATAATTATACTTATATGGTTAGGTCATTGTAATAATGTTGATTAATTGATGCAAAAAATGGTCCACAAACAAACCCAACTTCAAATGTAAACAAAATGACCAAGTCTGTGTGTGAAAGGGAATTAATTACATGCAAGTTGGTATAAAACCAAATCAGATAAGAACAACGACGACATGACATGTGGATGTGAGTGTAGCAAAAAAACCATTAGCATTGATGAGATGATACATTTTATATTATTTTGCAGTTATGCTGAATATGTGTATTGATTATCTTTTTCTTTTGTGTTTTACAGGATTGAATCCAAGCACGAGGTCACTATACTTGGTGGGCTCAATGAGTTCTGTGTTAAATTCTACGGACCCCGTGGAAGTAAGTTTGACTATTACTATGTTTGATACTAACTGAAAATGATGCATTAGATAAGTAATATTACTAATAATAGCATCTATCTACTCATATTCTTTACAAAGGGCATCACTGAAAAAATGGGATACATAAAATTTATTGTCAGCGAAAACTTTTACTCTTTTTCCAACATAAAATTACCTAAGATTTATTTATATACGTTAGCTGTTGTTGTACAGCGATAAAAAAAATTTCATTATCAATTACGCATCCTATTTGCGATGATAAGTTCTTCTCAGGAACCTGACTATTTTTTGTTTACAAGGTGATGGTTGAAAGGGCGATGGTATTGCCATTAGCGAGCTTTTGATGTGGTAGCTTTAGCCTGCATCAATGCAAATCTACACACAACAGACAGTAGTTTGTTTGATGTATGTTTGTTTGTTGCCCCAGGAATATATAGAGTTTGTGTAAAACAGAGTTTTTAACAAGTACCAAAAGCTTTTATTTGCAATAGACAACAAAACAGTTGAGGAAACTGAAGTTGAAAAAAACGTATGTATTTTTTTCTTGAATTAATTACCAATTGGTTGACCTACATCTCTTAGTTTATGCGGTAGCTTGAGCACAGTTGTAGTTCTTTTGTCTTTCTTTTGAAAAAATGTATATATATTCCCTTGAGTCAAGCTAAACAACTTGCACGTATCGTTGAAAAAGTTTTTGTTTGATTTTTTTTCTATTCTCTCCCTTTCTTTTGATGCATAAATACATGTTATTATACTTATTAGTTAGGCATGTCTACCAAAGCGGATAACAAAGTGTAGACAACAGTTTTAGAGCTTTTTAAAGTTGGTCTTTTGTTTTACGTAACTGCAGAGAACTAAGGTGCGTTACCTAATACACATAATAAGTATATAAATAGTGACTGCATCCTTTTAGGAACGAAAATGGAGTTGATGTGGTGATGAACTCATTTGAATCTCGTAAATACAAGGTGCTCATTGTTTTTTGCGGAATATCTTCATCTATTTTTTGCCATGCAAAGCAAATGCAATCCCAAACTAATTATGTATTATGTAGAGTCGCATAATTTTGGCAGAACCTAGACAATGAGATGCGAGCGAGCTGTAATTTGCTGATTGAATTTTCATGTGATGATTAAATTATGATGGAGGAAACGTGAACAGAGCCTTAATGTGTTGTGAGTGAGTATTCAAATTTTTGACTTCATTTTATTTTGCAGCCCCATACGAAGGAGGGATATGGAAAGTTCGAGTACACCTTCCTGAGCACTATCCTTTCAAATCCCCGTCAATTGGATTTATGAACAAAGTTTATCATCCAAATATTGACGAAGTTTCTGGCACCGTATGCCTTGACGTAATCAACCAAGCGTGGACCGCTTTGTATGGTATGTTTTTTCGATCACCTATCCTGAACTTATTTATTACCCAAGTTGATTCATCATCAGTCTACTCCGTTTATATTTAGCTTGAGCATATGTACACATGTTTTCAAAAACAAATGCATAATCTCTAAGAAACGAAAACAATTTCTGCATAACAAAGAAAAACACAACTATAATATCATCCTTCCCACCAGCTAGGTTCCTTTCATGTGTTTTTCTTTCACAGATTTATCAGAAAACTCCCATGCTGTTATGATTACCCACTCATTCGTTCAAAAGACAAGTTGAGAATTAACCTCGTGCTTACTCCTCAAAATAAGTTGGTTTTAAGCTTCTTCACAAAGGGAGAGAGAAATCGACACAATGTTAGCAAGGATGGTAGGAAGAAGCAGGAAGTATTTTTTCGGTTGATTCATAATTCCGCTGAAAGGGAGTGGAAACGCACTATTGCTAGTGTGGGCTAAGTTGACATTCATAAACGGTTTCAATTGATCGGCAGCAGCAGCAGCCACAGCTAGATATGAGCTGTATGACGTCGCAACAATGTCTTCTTTTCGATCAATATGATTCTTAGTCGTATCCCGGTAAGTGAACTTTACACGAGGATGAAACAGATGGGAGCATGTTGTGATGCTAACTTAAATGTCAATGCTTTTTAGAACACGCATTATTGTAAGCAAGCGATCAGCGGTCGGCTGATGACTCTTTATCTCAAGTTGATGGGATGATATCCAAATCCAACTTTTCATTCTGATTGTTTGCGTGTAGGAGCAGAGCAGGAGTGACATTGCATTGCGATGCAATCCAATGCAGAACTTGCAAGAAGAGACGATATGAAAAACTTTGAGTGAGCTGATGTTGATTGTTTTTCGTGCATAATGCTCCGTCAGATTTTAACGAGGAACTGTTTGCCTACTACAATTTCCTTTTCCTTGCATGTTTGCTCTTTGTAAATGCAGGTGTTGTGGGGTAGCCTAATTTGAAAAGTGTACTGGCAACTTGTGATTTGCATCCTTTTCTACGCTGCTAAATAACACATCAGGTTTCTTCTCTTGATACTTTCTGTGGTGTGGCGGAGCACTAACAACATTAGTGGTTGATCATTAGCAGAGATGATTTTTGGTATTTTTCCCTTACTCCACTGCCCACATACAAAAGGATGATGAGATGTGCCTACTCTCGAGAGATTGAAATTGGTCATACTTTTGCAAGTGGAGGGTAGTAAAAACTAGATGCAGTAAAACTGCAAGATTTCTTTCCTCCTTCATCATAATCATTCGTAATCAATGAATGCAATAGGACAGCCACAGCACGGCTCTCCACTCCTGCCACTAAATACTTAATAACTCCTTCGCTGTTGACTGTAAAACAAAAGCGGAAACGAGATGAAAGGAGACTTGAGTTGACGTAAAAGAAAACAAAACTCAAATTATCATCATCATGAAACTAGTTTGATTTGAGTACTTTCCCTGCATCGTGTAGCAGCTATCCATCCGTTGTTTAGCTCCACAATCTACAATGCAATGCAATGAGTGCATTGTTCGTTTTACGCTGATGATATGAATGATGATAATACGTAATAATGACAGTGAGAATTGGGCGTTTAACTGTATTATGCATCCCATTTTTGTTCTTTTAGTGTCATTTTTTATTCCCCTTCTCATGCTCCCTGTAATTGGAGTTAGTACAGTGAGTAGTACATTTTCTGAAAACAGGTAACATTTTAGTTTGCATGCAAATGCAACCCAAAGTAACACAGGGCAAAATAAGGGATTATTTGTAGGTGGTTGTAGAATGGCAGGATTCAATATTCAGTGGTGTAAAACCAACTCAACAACAGAGCACAACGGTGCTAGTTTACTTTGGGTAGATGATTGTTGCAGCATGTGTAAATGTGAAGGTTTCATTGTTGAACAATTTACTTTTTTATCTGTTGTAGCTTAAAATGATCATGATCATCATATCATATATTTTGTAATGCGCAACTTTAGTCTTGATCTCGTTGCGCTGCACTACATTAATATGAATGTTGTTTGTTGAGGGAGGAGATATACATGTTTCATTATGGCTAGAAGCGATATTATCGTCGTCATTATAAGATAAATGGTTGTTGTACGAGGTGGACTAAATTTTATCTTGCTTATAACTCACCACCTGATCTCAGGTGCCTTATTTCATTTTATGCTTATAATAATATTCGTTCATTCCATTGGATTAGGTTTAATTTTAATCGCAAAAACACGTATATGGTTAAGGTTAGTTAACCAAATCAAGTGACGTGAATATTGAGGCACATGTGCCTTTTTTTTGTTAAAATTGAGTGCACCAAGCATGTCTTTAATGAGCAATATAATTGATTTCTTGGTAGGGAACCTTTTTAACTTAAAGTCAAGGTTTTTGCTCCATTTCGTTACAGAATTGGACACACTTCACTTTGAGTAGGACATTCTCAAGTGCAAACCTATCCAGATTTACTAATGATCCAACATTCTTTCTGAAATGGTGGTGTTGATGATGATGATCAAAACTCTTTTGAGTTCCGGAAATGTGACTTTTATATTCTACAGTTTTGTTGTGAACATGTCTGTAAAACATGGAGAAACATATGCATTTCTGGCATCGGTCACTGCATCTATCACACCATAGCACTAGGAAGAAGGGAGCAGCAAAACATTTTCTTTTTGAGTTGGTTTGAGAAAGCGCAGTATTTTTAGAACTTTATATTTTCATCCTTGTGTGCATGTGCATACATACATGGTTCCCAGAGGACGGACTAGTAAGATAGATACAAATTAGAAATACAACGTTTGGTTTGGTTCAGTATATATGGAACGGGACAAGCACTCCACACGTTTATATTGATCTTCTGCTTCTCTCTCCCTGCCTCTCTTCACCGATCTACATTTTCTTTTTCTTTCACTTCTTTGAATTTCCTAAATTCCTTCATAGCTCATGTTTTCTCTTACACAGTTGAATAGACATATCTATAAAATGTCGAGAGAAACCAGATATCCGTGAATGCACCATCCATTTATCCAACTCACCACGGTTGCTTACTAATATAGGCTGGAAAAAGAGAACTATGTGAAAATTATTTTTAGGAAAAAGCCGCAAATGGGGTCGGTTTGTCGATAAGAGCACACGTCTATAGTAGCAAACACGTACATTATGATATACAATATTGAAGCATGTAGGAAGAAATATGCTAATAATGGCCAGAGACGTATATCCGGTTTAAATAAGCAACGGAAATGGAAGAGTAGTTTCACTTTTCCGTCGCCCACAAATCCCCGCAGGTTAAAAACCCAATAATAATGATGATATTTTTGTTTGTTATTTCCCAGATTTGTCGAATATTTTTGAGTCATTTTTGCCGCAACTGTTGACCTATCCAAATCCAATCGATCCTCTCAACGGAGACGCTGCAGCAATGTACCTCCACAAACCTGAAGAGTATAAGAAGAAAGTCACAGGTGCGGATGGGATTAATTTAATATACAAAATTTTATGCTGCCGTTTTTCATGTCACTTTCCCTGTGCCTCAAGATGATGATGATCATGATGATATTTGATTGTTTAGAGTACGTTCGCAAGTACGCAACAGAGGATGCGCTTCGAGAGCAGGAGAAGGAGACGTCAGAGAAGATGAACCAGTCATCGTCCGCCAATAACAATAACCTCTCCTCAGATTCCGAGAGCTCCATGTCGGACTTCAGTGAAGACGAAGCACGTGATATGGAACTATAGTATTTAGTTTTGAGATTTGACAGGGGACTACAAATTTTATTGATGGTTGGAGGTCTAGCGCCAGTCGCTTGCATGATGTGAAATCGGTTGAATGGGAAGCTGGTGAATGAATGCGTCTTCTTATCTTATATAATACGCTAAGCTAAGCTTACATAACAAACTCCTATGATTGCCGTCAATATACACGTAGTTGTAGAACAAACTTTCAAATACAATGTGATGCACTTGTTTAGTTAATTATCGACATCTTAACACAAATTTTATTCGCTAGACGTAAGCAAGACATGAGTTCAGGAGCAGATGCTATGCTGGTTGGATTAGTGCCAGTTGATCCAATTTTTTAATTGAGCCCTTGATTTTCGTTGACAAAACACTCCCGTGCATACTTTTCACATATGTGTGGAAATTAAGTGCTTTCTTTTAAGCCTACCCCTTGACAAAAGACCATCTATGCAGTTATGTTAACGTTTGTACAATAAATTTACACACTAGACGTAAATCGCGCTTTGTTAGTTCAGTGTTGTGAGATGGTAGCCGCTCAATTATCCTATTTGATTGGTGCAGAACCAACTAATCTTCGCGTTAGTTTTCCGTCTCGTTTTGGCTGCTGAGAAAAAATGTATTGGAATGGTATTGTTGAAGAAATTCTATTAAGAAAATAATGACACGCCATATATTTTTGCGAGGCTTTTACTATAATGTGTAGAGCTGCAGCTGTTTCAAAAATTTTATGCTCAATACAACTAAATACACTACACGAAATCCGAAACGATCACTTGTTAGTTTCAAAAGCTATTAAACACTACTTCACTCATTACCATCGCAACAATTTTCACCAGCTTCACTTTGACCCATTTCGCTACGTCAAGTGAATGGACTAGTCTTCAACTCTCATATTGTCATTAATGATTTAGTCTAATGTAAGTATATGGCATTGTTTTTCTCTAGAGTAATTAAGGAGTGTCTATACTTAATCATAGGAGTAGAGAAATAGGAATAGGAATGTCGCCTTCAACACCTACGAAAAAAATCTCAAAACGCCAGAAGAACTGATGAGACGCAGACAGACATCTTTACAACCTAAAAAAACATTTCAAATTTTACAGAGTTTATATGATAAACTTATATTGTATCTCTATTAATTCTTTCTTTTTACCAGTTTTTTGTTCGCAAACTACAAAAGTCAAAACTTGTTGAGTGTGGATTTTTTTGATGGAGTATTGCTGAAGCACGTTTTCAAGTCGAATGTTATATAAAAACTTTGCCAAATCATATTGATCTTTAAATAATAATATCGATTAAATGAAATTGTATCCAAGAGAGAGTCTTTAATCTTAGTTCCGCTGCGGATATCTGCCGATGTAAAAATGAGTTAGGTACTTACACTTAAGTAGACTTAGATTTAGTATGAAAAATAATATGTACTACTTTAAAATGAAATGCTACGTACGGCTAAATGTGAGTTGCAGGAGGTGAAGGAGAAAGATATAAAGCAAACTTATAATTTATTAACTTTGCATTTACCTGTTGAACTACGTAACAAAAATACATGCAATCATGTATATCTAATAATGTGATCTTCATCATAGTAGAGTTACGGAATTTTTAATTTTTCATACACCATGAAAATACGTATATAGCTTCCTGATGGCTGTGTTACTAAAATTATATAAAAAATGCTATCGATATCGATACAGAGTTACTTACTTATCCTTGAATCAAACTTGTCCAGTTTATTTTGTCAAGTTTCAAAATATATAGCTTCTCTTTTCCCTTTTTTTTTGTTTGTTAAAGTTTTAAATCGAACGGAGGTTATTTCTTTTTGAGTGTGTTAGAGCCGTCGGTTTGCAAAATAGTAAGTTGATTCTCCAGTCTAATTTATATCAGTACAACTAATAATTATGTGCATTTTGAGATTATGTTGAAATATGGAATGTGCTGCTAACTTTACTGCTAATATCTCTTGTATGCAAACTTGTGCAATTGGTAGTGGGAACAAGGAATCGGGCGTGGGACACTGACATCGTAATAGTTCGTTTCTGATGTGTTTTTTCCTTTAAATTTTAGTTTTATTAAGTAACTTGTTTGTCGAATTATTCTTTGTTTTCTGCAGACGCACTCACGTTTATTATTACACCGATTTTGTTGCAGCAGATTGTATAGGAACTGAGGATAATATTGAAGTTGTTTTTCCAAGAGAGTAAAGATGAATATGGTTTACGTTAAATTTGCTGAATTATTATATGTCAGTGTTCCAGGTACTCAAAACGGCGTTGTTGATTTGATTGGGTGATGAAATTGCTATGGTCTCTAGCCACATTTTGGGGAAATTTTCTAAAACTATCTATCTATGTAAACCTTTGGAAACGATACTATGACAAGTTGACATTGCCTCAATTTAAAGGCATGGTGATGGTCTCAATACAATATTTTGGTCCTCTCAGGTAAAAAAATATTTCGTAGGTTAAAATCACATCATAAACTAACGTACACTTAACCCTAATGTCAAAAAAGTAACACACTTATTACTCAAGTGACAAACACATTAATCTCAAGAGAATGGTCAGTAGTTTCTAAACAGGAGCAGCTGCTGTGGGGTAATGTCACTTAACTTGTGACAGTATCGTTTCAACTCAATCAATTGCATACTTACTCACTTCTCACCCACCTTCTGTGGGTACACAGTGAAATGAGATGGGGATTGGGAATAAAAAATATAAATGACGGAGCCAAGAAAGTCAAGTTATCTTGTAAACTTTGTACATTGGAAACTTAGCTTTGACTTGCAAAAGTGTGCGTGTTTGCTTGTTATTGTTGTGTGCAAAAGTGCGATATAAAATGAAGGTATTGACCGGTTGGGAGAAGATAAGTTAGTGGTGTTTTACGAAAGCATCTATTTTACATGTCGCAGGATGGCTTCGGAAAGGTTGTAAATGTACAGTCGTAGTAGGACAAGCTTTGTTGATCACGATTAAAAATTGTAGCGTTAAGGAAAAACAGGTTGGTTGGTTGGTGGAGTGGAGTTGGATGGAATGACAAAGGAAACTCAGAAAATTGAATTGTATCTGTAAATATGATTAGCGAGAAACAAGAATACGTAGTCCAATGCAGTGGAATGATGAACAATTATTATACAGCTTCAATATTAGTTGATGTTGATGATCAACCAAATTATTCTTCTCTGCATGGAAAAATGGTGATATGATTATGATAAATCTAATGATAGTTTCAATCAATTTGTTTGGTACAGTAAAATAATTATTGAAAATATATCCAATCCACTCGCATGAAATTATAGTTGGCTTCGTTTTGTTTAAAGCAATGTGGTGGTGGGGATGATGATGATGATAAATCAAATTGAAATGGATTTGCATGCTTGATGTTAAGTTTAAAAAAAACCATACTTGTTAATTTCTTAAGATAGCAGTAAGAGATTCTGATTGAGTCTCAAAAACTTTTCAAATGCTTGTTTCCTACTGTCAACCTTGATGATTATGTTTATGGCCTTGGTTCATGTTTGTAAAATGAATTTATGTGAGTGCATGCCCAAATTATGTGGGGTTCTTTGGAAGTTGGGTGATGATGATGCTGTGTTTTAAATACGATGTTAACTTCTCCGTTATTTTCTAAATACGTAAACGAAAACAATCAAATTTTGAAGGCACACTAACAATGAATGTTCCTCCTTTGTAGTGTGCAACGCAACCCGTGTGGATCAAGGGATAATGTGTAATATGATGATTGTAACTTTTTACAAATACATACTTATTGCAATAATTTTTAGTCTACTTTCCCAAACCTTTTATGATCATGTTTCTTTTTGTAATTTGGAGTGTCTTTTTTTGAAACTTTTCGGTTTGTTTATACAACTAAAACGCGATCGTCATATATTGTACATAAAACAGTAGAAGTAAGTAGAAAGTTAAGTCCGCTAATAGTTAGATACTCGGTGTACATTATGAAAATGAAATATCTCTGTTATCTAAGATTATACCTCTAGATAATGTATGGAAAAACGAAGCAAAATGAGAAAAAAATAAGAAATCGTTTGAAAAAAAGTTACTTGGAGAAGATCATACTTGCATTTATTTATATCTATCTCATCTTGTTCTACGATAAACTTAATTGGTTGCTTTTATGAATAGAGGATGGCAATTTATGCAAAAGGTAGAATGAAAGAGTATAAAAGGGAATTAAATGTTAAATTACATTTTTAATTATAGATTCTAAAAACATCCTAAAAGATATACAAACGATTGTACTAGAGAAGCGGACAGGAGGTCAACAACGTCACGAATTTTTTATTGCAATGGTATCACGTCCGCAGTTTTTATCCTTCTCTATTAAAGCTTTTACGTTGTAATTATTGACTAGTATATCAGACCCCAATATTTTGGCACTGCCTAAGCACACATCACCCTTGTAAAACACTGCTTGTTGACCCGGAGTCAGAGCCCGAGTGGGAATAGATAACAAAACAGTGGCTAACCCACCATTACTTTCACTTTCGTTTTCATATAGCCAACAGGGTATTGTCCACTCGGTGTGCTGGAATTTGAACATGCAACTAAATGGCTTATCTCGGGAGAACTCAGGCACTAGTGATATCCAATGTGGAGCTGTTACAACAAGCTTGCTACTGTAGAGCGCTGGGTGATCCTTGCCAAGTGCTGCAAGTATTGTCTGAGTTTTTGCATCCCGATGGCAAACATAATAAGCATGTTTTGAACCTCCAATCCGACATCTCTGCCCAAGGGTCCATTGGTGAACTCCATTGTGGACGCCAAGAACCTTGCCTGTGTCAATATCCACAAAGTAGCCAGGCCTGTCTTCAATATACTTTGAAATGAAGTGGGAAAAGGTTCTGTCTCCAATAAAGCATATGCCAACACTGTCCTTCTTTTTGGATACCTTGTCCATCCCCAGCTCCTTCGCTAACTGTCGCACACTCAATTTACAAAGGCCTCCAAGAGGAAACATGGTTTTTTGAAGGGGCTCCTGACAAATGTCGCTCAAAAACAGGGTCTGATCCTTACGCAAGTCGATGGCTCTTCGCAAATGTGCCATTTTACCAGGTGAATAGTGCTCCAGGAAATTTCCAAGTGAGTTTTGGGCATAGTGACCTGTAGCGATTGCATCGCCTCCCAGTTCCTTCATGGAGTATTGGTAGAACGACCCAAATTTTATGAATCGATTGCATAAAATATCCGGGTTGGGAGTGAACCCTTTTTCATAGTCTTCAATCAATTGAGTGAACACCTCGTTCCAGTACTCTTTTACGAAGGACACTTCAGCAAAGGGAATGCGTAGGTGGTCACAAATGGCTTTGGCGTCTTGGTAATCGTTCTCCTGGTTAATTAGACAAGTTCCATCCTCATCTTGATCGTCCCAGTTTTTCATGAATGCCCCGACAACTTCAAATCCTTTCTGCTTCAGGATGGATGCTGCAACGGCGCTGTCTACACCACCGGAAATTCCACACACGACCCTCTTGATTCCTTTTAGGAGTGCCATTTCCCTTCATTCTTTAATCGGGATACCTACAATCAGAAACATAATGTAGTATATTACCGTAATACAACTAGATTGAAGATGTTCATATAAAAACGATTTACAATTGTATAAAACTTGCATTTACGTTACCTTAAGAATAGAAAATAGGATCAAATTCATGAAATCGTCATTTAAAAAAAAACTTTTGAAATCCTTTGCCTAGGCTTTATTTACGATTTGTGTGAGAAATTAGTAAATAACAAGATTTTGGATATTAAGAAAAAAACAGCAAAACGTGATAATCGGACTCGCGGGGCGAATGTGAAAAATAAGGGACTCAATGAGACAAGGAAAGCAAATAGCGTATGAGGTGCTGTGCTGAGAAACCATGTGTCTATCCTCTAGTTTATTGCATTAAATATGACCTTGGGATACTGTTTTTGTTAAAATCTTGTTTGTAATCAAATTCGGTAGCATTTCTTGTGATTGTCATTCAACTGGATAAAGGTACAGCTTGACCTAATTGTAAGCGTTCCATTAAACCATTTCTGATGCAACTGGTATAAAAATATACGGTTACTGTTAATAAACAATCTAAACCTTTTTTATTTTTTAGATCAAACATTAAAACGATTGATAGCAATTCGGCAGAATGGTGAAAAGTGTTCTCTTTATATGTTTGGGTAATGTTGAAATTTGACATTGAATGTTTTAATTATTTCTTCATCAGATGTGTGATGTGATTGCAAAGCGGTTTTAGTATACACCAATAAACCGTTACCTCAAAATGAAATATAATGATTTGTTCTTACAGGCAACATTTGTCGTTCGCCCATGGCTCATGCGGTTTTCGAGGATTTAATCAAGAAAAAAGGGGTTCAAGATGAGTGGGAGGTGGATTCTGCTGCAATCGGCTCATGGCATGTGGGAAATCAGCCTGACCGACGTGCACTCCGGGTTTTGAAAGAGAAGGGAATAAACTTTTCTCACCCTGTGCGACAGGTATATCTCCTTTATCTGATACTATAAGTCCTTGACACTAACCTGAGATGTTGAGGAATGGACAAATGAAAGAAATGAAACTCTGGGTCATTAGACACTTAATTATGTCAAATTGTAGGTACAGTCCAAAGATTTTAAACACTATGACTACATCTTTGGTATGGATAATGAGAACATTCGATCACTGAACTCGATGGCTCCTAAGGATTCCAAATCCAAGATTGAGTTGTTGGGAACCTATGACGCAGAAAAGCTACTAATTATCCGGGATCCATATTACGTAAGAAAAATGAAAAACATGTTCATACTGGAATCTAAGTTGTAATTTAAGAGATTTAATCGATCAATTTTTTTTCAGGATGATGATGATCAAGGATTCTATGACTGCTACGATCAGTGTCTGAGGTCTTGTCAAGGGTTTCTAGAAGCTAACTAATTGTAAAATGATCGTATAAATTTAAACAAGTTGGAATCATCCGCTTTGTAGCACATTCACTATTCATTCCAGGCTATTTTGTTACGAATGTGTATAATATTATGCTATTATTATTTCTGAGACTGTGTCTACTAGCCAGGTACGAAGCCGTTCTCATTTGTAATATTGATGTGTTAACAATCTCCTTGAAATAAAAATAATAAAATGTCTTGTAGCATGTTTGATGTGTGCATTCATCTCAAGAGTTATATAAAAGTTCATTAAGAAGTTTTTGGACGCTGAAAAAGATTATTGCAAATTACACATGTATTGCATTATATTGCATAGATACATTTTACTTCATGTTTATATTTATAATGATAATGATATGTCTGATTGCCTACCGCTCATCACCAACGTACTCAACAATTCACCAAAGGTTTAAGCCGTAAAACACTCTTATGTAATTTAAAAATCAGTAACAAATGCTGACGTTGTACTTGAATATTGAACAAGATTTTTATCCTATACTCATCATAATATCGAGCATAATATGCGTATATCTCATTCTCAACATGGAATACTTCAGTATTAATTGGTAACTTGTCAACAGTATGCAAAGTTGGCAATTGCCTATTAAAGCTGAGTTCTGCCTTATCAGCATAACAACAGGAAAACGAAAAAAAGTTTCATCCATTCCAAGGCTGCGAACATACACCATAACTATATCCCATTAACGTAGCTCGACTACACAGCCACTGATAACATACATATTGTGATGAGCCACAACAGAGTGTCATTATAAAACCTTGATAAAAAAAAGTGCAGAACTCATCACGATGTGACAGAACATTAAGCATAAAATATGGACATTCCATCAGTCATGCACTCAACGTAGCTCTGTGTGCTACTACGGAAAAACTCCAGCTAATTCCCATACACTCTCACAATTTTGCTCTACTTTGAGTTCCAAATGGTTGAGTTTTGCCAAAGGTATTGCTAAGAATTTGTCTACAATGAAAACGGAATCACTAAACGTGCTAATTGTTGGTGGGGGAGGATACATTGGATTTCATACTGGGTTATCATTGTGGGAACGGGGTCATAAAGTCATTCTTTTCGACATAATAGAACCAGAAACCCTTTGGATCAGTCGCTCAAGCATATTTACGCAAACCACAAAATCAGCACCAGACACTCCTCGAACCATAGTTTACTACGGGAATGGGGAAGGGAACCGGAACCAGCTTAAATTCATTGAGGGCAGCTTGCTAGATGCTGAGGCTCTAAATTCTGTGTTCTTTGATGTAGATTGCGTCATACATTGTGGTAAGGGAACATGACTACTTTCCTTAAGTAATTACTTATAAAAAGCCATGTTATTCATTCATTCATCGAAAAATTGCAATTGTAGCTTCATACGGAATGTCTGGAAAGGAACAGATGCCAGCGGAATGGACAAAAACGGAACTGGTGAATGTCAAGGGAACTTCTAATGTGGTGAAAGCGTGCCTCTCCGCCGGCGTCCGTGGTTTGGTATACACGAGCACATACAACGTTGTGTTTGGTGGACAGGAAATCATCGACGGTGACGAGACACTCCCCTACTTCCCTTTGCATCAACACGTGGATCACTATTCGAGAACGAAAGCAATAGCCGAGCAGTTTGTCCTGTTAACCGATGGTTTATGCCAAAACGTGAACAAGAACATGCCCCGAGCACCCCTTCGCACATGTGCTCTTCGACTTGCCGGAGTGATGGGTCTTGGAGAGACAAGACACTTGCCCAGAATCGTTAAATCCCTTGACCTCATGAAATTCCGCTACGGCTACGGAGACAGTTTGGTGCAGTTCGTGACCCTGAAGAATGTTGTGCAAGCACATGTTAAGGCTGCTGAAAGGTTACTCTCTCACCCCGACTTTCTGGGAGGGGAAGCCTACTTCATTAGTGATGGTGTGCCGATTAACAATTTCGAGTTTTTTCGACCTCTCATGGAAGCACTGGGCTACAGCTATCCCGGCATTGTTCTTCCCATGTGGCTCATCTGGATGGTGGTGTACCTCATTCAGTTTACTCACTCGTTGTGTTCCAAAATCCATTCTGGTCTCAGCTTCACCCCGATGTTGACCCCGGCTGAGGTGTATAAAACTGGAGTTACCCACTACTTCTCCTGTGATAAAGCGAGGATGCACTTTGGCTATTCTCCGGAGCGTCCCAATGACATTTCCGATGCGATCCAGTATTTCAAACAAGAAAAGGAGAAGGGTGGAAGCGAGAAGGGAGTTAGTTCTCTCACTAATTTCATTTCAGTTTGTATAGTCTTTATAATCGTCATCTTTCTCGTGTTTTTATGAACCCTTGTATGTCCAATTGTGACAGCTATAAATAAATTCGTTATAACATGAATGAATAAACAATTATTTTGGTTAAACAATGGCTAAGATAATGTATAACAGAATTTATTGGTGCATTGATAATTGGCTTCGTCAAATTTGAGGTCACCCATTTTTAAATACAAATAATATAGGTTATGTTTTGTCTCAAGAATATTACAAACTCAACTCAGTTTGAAGAACTATCCGGAACGTATCTAATATTCTGAATCGGTTTCTTATAAGATAAGACTTCTGCATAATATTCCGTATAGATAACAATTGCACGTAATGGTAAGTGATATCAAGAAGGAGAAGTGTCCTTTGTTCTTTTGCTGTAGCCGAACGCTTAATATGTACATAAGTAAAATGCGAGATTTATGACGTTGTTGGTGCGTAGGGATTGGATATGTATTTTGCATTTTCGTTCGACTGAAAACGTTTGACATGATCTATTCATTTCCTGTTTGAACTGGAAAAAATCGGAAGACAAATTTCAGATTAGTTTTGCAATAATTTGATTACTTCGTTAAGGGTTGTTAGTAATTTATTTTTCCGTGTCGGTTCATCCTGCTTTTGAACGTGAGGTCGAGCCACAGGATACTTTTCATAACAGAAGAAAATCGTGCAGTTGGTTGGTAAAAATGAGTGAAATGGAAGGTAAGGTATTTCGTTAATTGTTTAAATCGACTGGATACTAGGTTTACAATTAAGTCTTACGTTTTGATTTGATTACTGATTTGAACTTATGTTTTAATTATTCATGTCACATCAGGGAGAATCCTGTTTACTGAGGCTGAACTAGGTGAAGCGGTTTTTGAGGTTATGTCTTCACGTCGTAGTCAATCCGACTATTCGAGTTCCGAACCTCTGGTTCAAGAAATTTATGATACCAGTGCTCCTGATCCAGAAGTCAAGATTATCAAGGATGACGTTCAACAGCAGCAGAGTTTGGCAGGTACTGATTTGCTCCTCCCATCAGGAAGCCAAACACAATTTAATACTAAGGGAAGTGTTGGATTTGAAGCTGCAAACGTAACGGCAACATTTCAATCTGGTGGTCCGCGGCTGGTACTGGTGTCGCATGATGATGATGGAACTCCACGTAAGTTTTCAGATATTTTATGCACTACTCATAGAAACGACAGAAGTCTAAGGGTAAAAACTCTAATGAACTTTTGAATGGTTTTAGACTCCATGCCAGTGAAACAAAAAGGTCCATCAGTTACAATTGCAAACCTCCGTTCACTTACGAAACGAACTAAAGCTTCCGCTTCAATTCCCAAAAGTCCTCACATGATGCATCCTGTATTAAACCGGCCGGTGGAAAATTGGAAAGAAGTAGTCCACACTACTGGTACCAAGTTCAAGGTTAATTTTGTGACTCAAACGAATGAGGGACTTTTGGTACCAGCTCCGGTACTACCTTGTAAGTGGCGGGTCGCAGCAGTGAACTCTCAAGGAAAGGGACCGTGGTCGGAGGTATGTCTCTTTACTTATCGTTTTTTAGTTGTACATACCTTGCATTAAACCTTTGCAACACAAAAATGACTTTGTTAACCATAATTTTTGCTCAGGCTGTTGTACATAAAACCACAGAGCCTAGATTACCAGGAACTCCTCAGCAAGCGAAACTTTTCAGGATAGCGGAAGGTGTGAAGTTAACTTGGGAAGAACCACGCGTCCAAAATGGTCCAATTTTAGAATATTCAGTGTATCTCGCTATTCCTCCTATACAGACTGCAAGGATTCTGAAAAGGGAAAACGATTCAGAAATGGGAAAAATACGCTTAAAAAGAGTGTATTGTGGTGCTGCCAGGGAGTGCATTGTTTCCAACTGGAGTCTTAAAGATGCGTTTGTTGATACATCCTTTGGAACTGGAAGACCAGCCATGATTTTCCGGATTGCTGCACGAAATGCACAGTCATATGGACCGGCAATGCAGGTGCGTTGGGTTCGAGATATTGCGAATGGAAACAATTGAATGATTTCAACTATTGAATTGGTGTTTAAGTTTCTAGAAAAAACACGTTAGGGTACATAGAAGTCTCATTGTAGATGTGTTTAGCAAGTATGCAATAAGTTCAGAGTTGTATATTTTTATAACAATGATTGTATCAAACAATTTAGACAGATTAATATTTACAATTGATTTTTAGTAATATTCGTAATTGTATTAGAAATTGTAACCTGTTACCCTTTTTGATAAAATGGTATGTAGATATAAATGAAATGTTATTAGGTTATTTGTTGGTGCAAAAAATTGTAGTAGTTTAAAAGTATCATAAGGAATACGAATATCCTAGTACGAGAGTGTTTGTTATATATACTTATATGTAAAGAATATATTTTTTATTGTTTAACAGATTTATTGCATTCCATTGCATTGGTTTTATTATTGCATTTGTTTGTAATAAATGCAAAGTTTCTAATACGTGGGTGCGCAGGTTTGTAAGACCGTACGATGTGACCGTTGTAGATC
>JAQGAP010000665.1:0-29392 GCA_034697805.1 Orchesella bifasciata
CTTAAGACGGACGGATAATAATATAATACGATATACGATACATATTATATCAATTACTATCATCATCACATCACCATCAGCTCTGCATATACCAACTTGTGAATAATGCACTCATATACTGCTCCGATCCGTACATTGACTGTATATGCGTTTAGGCATATATACCCAAATTGTACCGCACGCATCCGTTCCTCATGCTATAATACATGCTATGCACATCCATATCCACATAATATTATTCCTTTAATCCAATCCACCTCGGGGCCGCTCATCTACCTTAAACTGTTTAGGTACATTTTTACTACAGAGTATAATAGTAAACAGAGAGACGTGATGGGATTAGGATGTAAAGTGCAATTTTTTTAGTTAGTAAGACAAACTCCCTCTTTCTGTCAAAGTGCAAATATATATTTACCCAACATAGTGTTGTGCATTTAATATAATAAAACTTCAGGATTTTTCATTTTTCTTCGTCGTCAGTATTTTACCCATTTCTCAAAAATATTCCGACATTGACTCCCAAGGATAATGAAAATCTGAATAACACCCTTATAATATTTTTCCTTACAGATGTTGGTAGTGGGATAGCTGTTTGGTCGATCCGATGTGATGTGTACATTTACTACATGATCATCATCATCACCATCACCGCCACCAAAGGAGCATTACATGTGGCTAGAAAATAAGCGCCATATCGTCCTTCCCAACTCATTCATGGCTCATCCTCTCCAAATCCCTATGTCCTTATGTACAGGACAGAAGATGGGCCGTATTAAGGATACTCTTCTTCATGTGCTTGGCTCTTGGTGCTGAAAAAGGTAACAAACATAAAAAAGATACACAAAACACAACTCCACTCTATCCATCCCATTCTAGCTTGAATATACTACGCAGAAACATTTTTTCCCTATCATTTTCTGAGCTAGAGAGAGAGAGAGAGGTTTTAACAACAATTATTACTACGGTGGTCTGCTATCCGTATCTTTTCCATGCTTTAGACATATTTTTGAGTGGACTGACCGTGTACCAAATATATGAAATGTACTTATGTATATTACCACCAGAAGCGTATTTGAGATATGCAGAAGAATGAGAGTTTTCTGTTTTTCCTCTAAAATTTTACCCTATCCTCTCAATAGGAAGGCTCTGGTGGTGGTATTTGTTGAGGAATGGATATCCTTCAGTATATTTTTGTCATCCTTTGGAGGAGCAGTACACAATCCCAATCCATGAAATGCTTTTTATGTATAAAAAAAATCCCCAACATGAATATCCATCGCAGATGAGATGCTTTCTTGCGGGAAGATCAAGCCGTAGTAGCTTAGAGCCTTTTAATGAACAAATCACTTAAAATATTTTGATACAGAAAAATAAAAATATGATAGGGAACACACGAGTTGCGTTTGTTGACTGTAGTTATATTTAAATATTAGTTAAAAAGATGGGATTTGTGGTGCCCTAGTTTGTGAAAATGCGAAGGGCAGACTGGACTGACTCTTTCTTTTTGATTTTCTCTCCCCTTCTTTGAAAGTTTGTTAGGACCAGTCAGTCAGCAGTTGGTTAAGGATAACCAATAACCTTCATTGTGGAAGGTTGTAAACAAAGAAGATAAGACTAAGGAAGAATACAATTAAAAACATTGCAAATGAAGATGGAGCAAGCAACAACAGGAAAAGCACCACCTTCAATTGCTCTTAACTCAGGTGGAGGAATTCAGATTTTAAATATGAATGCTGTTCGAGGAGCGGCAGTTGGTGCTACTGTTGTTCCCTCACCTGGAAGTGCTCAAAAAGGGACAGTTGTTGGATCTCCAGGACCGCCGGGGAATGCTGTGGGGGTTGGTCCGAGAATGATTAGTATCACTCCACAAATGCTAGCTACTAGTGGTAGACCTGGACAACCTGTAAGTTTCGATGTAATAATTATCAATTGACACACTTTCACATTTATGAATATTATTATTATGTAATGTTGTTCAAATAATCGTATTCTTCTCGTTCATTGCACATGTACTGTTATTTCCTTTGATGTGAAGTCTCATATTTCACAAGCCCCAAGTTGTTTTAGATGTGTTACTCATCAGTACTTTTTTGTAGTACTTACTTACTTACAAGTCGTGATTGATTTCGTGAAGCAAGGTAGCTTATACCCGATCGACAATGGAGAAGTAGTCAATAAAAAATAACGCAAAGTCACACGTTGATTGTAGTAGGAACGACAAGCTCTGTTTTGATAGATGTTGTATCGATTTGTAATATTAACAATGCATGTAATAATTTTTAAATGTGTAAGTAAATGTATATATAGTGCACCTGTTGTTAGTAGTATAGAAAAATCCGAAGGAAGTGGAACCACAAAATTACATTAGTTTTGTTGCTCGTATTATATAGGCTTCACTCAGCTTTAGCATTTGCATTGCGTTAAATATTGAATAGAATATAGCAAATATGCTTTTTTGCAGTGCTTAAAAATTAATTCAGTCTAAATACTTAGAAAAACAGAATGATTTTATTCATTTTTATAATGGTGAAATAATACGCTTGTTGTACATTGTATACGCATCACGTATACAATGTTTAGTATGTTTGTTTCTGCGAATATTGCGCAACGACGTACGTTAGTTACACTGCACGTGTGCACGTACCAGATACAATAATTTGTAGCTCAAACGACAGTGTCTGGCGTCTGGAGACCTTCTTTTGTTGATATGATGAAACAAAAATTAATATTTGGCATCAACTTGAAGTATCATTTGTTTCAGCGATGCACCTGCTCTTGGCTTTGAGAATGTACGTTGGCTGTTGCTCCGTTTTGCTAGTGCATTGTTTTAGTTCTTGGAATGACACCTGCGTAATATGCCTTGCTCAATCTTGTTGTGCTTTAGCATGCCGACTTTAAATGCAGTTTTGTATTTGTAGAGTAGTAATCATCGTGTGTAGTAACTTGAGTTTGTATTTTTTTCTTAAATATATGCATGCCGTGATTGCATATTATGTAGGTAGGTAGTAAAGGCTTTTGATGAAACTGAAACGGCATTTCTCTCGGCTGCATTTTCAGTCCACCATATTTATTCAGAGATGACAGTAGTTTATACCAATCATGTTGGAACGGATTTTAAGATTTTAAATTAGCAGAAGTAAAAACTACAAAAGTATTCAAGTTATAATTGCTAAGCTAAGGCTTAATATATTAAGAGTTTGTGTTTAGAGATTGTGAAAAGAGATAGGCGAATGAAAAGTTGAAAGCGCATGCTATCGAAATGCATTGTTGCATGAGTGCATGTGCATGTTAATAATCCTTTGGTTTGATGACTGCAACGTTAGGTTGATGAGCAAAGTGATTCAGGAAGTGTAAATCCTAGTGAAGAACTAAATACAAGTTCAGGGCAGAGCTGCTCTCCTGCTTCCATTACGGGTGTTTCATGTGACCTTATTGCTGTAAACTATGATGAATGTGAAAAGGGCAAAGTTAAGGACGACGATGATAATGGTAGTGAAAATGGTTTTGTGAACACATCGGACATTCATGTTGAAGGAAATAACAGGAGTAATGAAAGTCCACATGGAGTTGAAAATGATCTCAGTCCCAGCCCTACCGCTGATGGCAATTCAGTAGAGGTTTCGTGGTCACCAAAAAATATTTCAGAGCGCTCCGTTGATTCTCACCCTATTTCTCCCTCCCTGCCTCTTTCGGGCGAAAGAACGGATTGTGATGAAAACGAAAATCTAGATTGTAAATTAGGCCGATCAGGTAGTGATGTACAACAAGATAGTTCACGAGCGTCTACTAGCTCGGTGCCTGAAGACGTAGATAGTTTGCCTTGTAAAGATGTGAGAAAATTAGAAAAGGTAGATGTTATTGATATTGTTAGGGAACGTTTAAGTGTAATTCATGGTGCTCAGGAAGTAGTTAGGGTAGCAGAAGATAGTAGTAGGAATGGTAGTGTAAAAACGAAAGAATCAGATATGCGTGGTTATGAAAGTGAAGTGCCTATTCCAGTAAACACGTCGGATGACTCCGAGAAAGCTGATTCCTGTCAAAGTGAAAGATCTTCAAGTGATTTTAATGTAAGCACTGTAAGCAGTAGTAAGTACAAACAAAGCCAAAATTGTGTTCAAGCAGACAAAATGGATTTAATTGTTAAGTCGCCGATAAGTTGTGATAATACGGAAAAGTCGGTCTTAACTGTAACTTCGGGTAAAGATAAAATAGCGGAAGATGCGGGTGTATTGACCAGCCGTGAGTCTGACCCTCCACCACTGGTTCATGATGATAACAAAGATAGTAGTGCTGGTAATGATAGCGTACTCACAAGAGGGGATTCGACAAGTAGTGTTGATCCAGTTGACACAGTGGACGACGTTAATTTGGATATGTTTGCGGATCCACTAGATGCTGACAATGTTGTACAACTTGATAGACCACAATCTGAAGAGTCACGGAAAAGCAATGAAGGCAAATCCAAAGATGCTGCGGACATTGAAGAAAATGAAGACAGTAGACCAAAGCTCATGGATATGAATTTAGCTGATTACATGTGTATGGATTTTGACGAGGATGATGCTGAAAACCATTGCTGGAACCAGCCAAGGCCAACTACCATTCACCAATCTTCAACGGAACCACCATTTTCTCCGCCAAAAGTCAGTACCCCAACTTCATCTGGGGTGACGCCAGTTGTCTCAACGGAATTAATTGTACCTTCGTCCTCTAATAATTCAGGAATAAATACGTGGACCGCATCGCGAATAACATCTCAAGTGCAGGAAGCACCACCAAGTTGTGCATTTCAACTATACACTGTGGGACAAGGACAGCAAACAAATCGTATGCCCAATAGTATTCCAACACCAGTTGCTGCGAGAATCCCCATGAGAAACGAAGCGTTTCATCAACAACAACAACTTCAATCAGTTCAGTCAAGGTATTCTCAGCCAGCGTACAGTGCACCAACAACAGTTTCATCGCCGCATTCATCTCGTGCCAATATCACTAATGTTAATAGCACTACTAATAATACCAGTTTTGAGTACAAAGCCAATGATAGTCAAAGTTATTTTACTGCGGATCCTCAGTTACATTCCCAGTTCCTACAGTATACGAAAAACTTTCCCCTCTCATCAGGTTCAAGTAATAACCCTGAAGTACGACATTTGTCTCCTGGTGCTACAGTACACGGGCCACATCATGTTCCCTCTCAACAAGATCTACATGCCAAACAGTTTACTCCAGCAATAGCAAGACCAATGATTGTTCCTCAACAGCATCAACTCGCACAAAATAGCTCAAGGAATCCACCTGTCCAACCTCAACAGCGTCAGGTTTATCCTGGCCAACAATACCATCACGGAGTAGTAGTACAACAACCACTTCTTCAATCTCAGTCTCATTCTAATCCTGCTTATCGTTCAAACATGAATGGTTGTGATATCAGCAAGCAAGTTTATAATAACACTCCGCTAGTACGGTTACCATTTCAATCAAGATCTGTTTACGTTGGCCAAGGTCAAATATCGACTTTGTCGAATATTCGTCCAACGACAATACCTGGGGTATACCCTCCAATGAATGTTCCTACATCTACTAATCCACATCCACAACACGTCGCTCAGATGCAGACACAGCAGCGTCATCCAATGCAAAAAGATATGTCATCATGTGCCTTTGCTGGGAGTCAAATGCAACAATCGTCCATGCCTATGCCCTACACTTACGCTGGAACCGCAGTGTCTGTATCTCATCCCACTATTAGTGTTGCTACAACTTATCCAGTAGCAACGGCAAACTATGGACAAGCAGCGTCTGGTGTGCGTCATCAAGTTCCTCAAGTAAACCTTGCACGTCCCAGCCTATCAACGTTTCAAACTGTACCATCATCTTCAGCGCAAGTACGCGGAATTCAGTACAAAATATCTGGATCTACTCCTGGAGGCTGGAATATACCAACTGTAGTTAGCCAGAATAACCCACTTTCGTCTTACACTAGTAATCCTACCACTGTTCGTGCTACAACAACCCATTCCACTTATCCTTATTCATCACAGAATCTCGGTGCTCGTGAAACAGGGGCCTTTAAACCCGAAGTTCAGACTGTTAACAGAATGCCTTATACAGATCCGTCATCAATAGCGGGACCGCAACAGTATCGTTATCCACAATTAAATTATTCAACAACTGGAAACCGTCCTCAAGTGCCACAACCACAAGGTCCAAGAATGCCGTCAGTGATAGCAAGATACCCATCATCTGCAACTCAAAGTGCAGGGTCTAAAACTGATGGAGGAAGTGCGTGGAATGAAATTAATCATTATAATAATAGTCAGCAGAAGCAAATGATGTCTTCATCAATGCCTAGTCCTCAGATGCTCAGAAATCCTAATTACATTGCTCAGTTCAGAAACCCGTCCAGCGGGGTTCAACAACAAGACTCTTCTTCCATGGCTTGTCAATCAGTAATCCGTCCTACTTTTAGTGGGAGTAATTTAGTGACAAGAAGTGGCATTGGTGCTGGCACGCAGGTTATGGTTGGTGCTCAGAGTGCTAATGTGAATAGTAATAATAATAGACAGTTTTATGGAAATCAACCGTACCAACAAATGTCTTCTTCCTCTTCTTCACAACAACATCATTATTATGGCAATCAGGCTAGTGTTATCCGAGCACCACAGAGTAGTAGTATTAGTAGCAGTAGTAATAATAATAGCAATAGTAATGTTAGTAGTTGCTCAGCAGGAGTTAAGGGTGTCAATCAATCAGGATATCAAGGTAGTAGTTCGTCAGGTTATGTAGGAGATTTGACTTTACAGTCGTTCCTCTCAAACCCATCTGCGCCCTTCATTTCTCCTCCCTCATCTTCGGAGCGCTCATCGACGACGGGTTCAGGGTATAGTAATGAAAGTATGGGCTGGGGTAGTGAAAGGCCGTATAGAGATGGTGGTGTCAGTACGGAGGATTACCCATTTTCAAGTTGCCAGTACAGTGATGCAATGAGGAGATATAATGCGGTACGTAATTGTCTGTTTTTCAAAGACTAATGTATTTTTTGGATGTGCTTTATATGTGTTGTGCAGCCAATCACTCTGCAAGCTTTGTCGGGGCTTCCGCCAGGGGCCAATCATCTCCTCGTGAAGACGGAGAATGGGCAGTTTCAACTTGTGAGTGTTAGAATGCCGGCACCCCCTTCCGGGCCTGGCACGCAAGTTGTCCCCTCCACTGCTCCGCCCACCACGTCCATGTCGATCGCACAGCAGCTACCTAGTAACTCTCCCCTTGCTCCTTCTCACTCAGTTCCTTCCGGACCACCTCTTCCACCTAATTCTTCTATTATAACTACGACGACAATTCCTCCTCACCCGTCTCAGCAGGGTCGAATAATTACGAGTAGCAGTAGCAACCACATTGTCACTAGCTGGTCGTCGACTCCGATAAATAGTGTGATCAATAATTCCACTGCTTCCTCACCCCTCCCAATATCGTCATCAACGGCACCTATACCTCATCCACCTCATTTAGCGCCGCCAATATCAACTTCCTCCCATCATCCTCCTCCTCCTCCCCCATCCGTTATAATGCCTCCTAATCTCTCTGCGAGTAATAGTCAGCTTTTAAGTACAGCTAATAACATTAGTTCAACAAGTAGCACCACATTTTCCACCGCCGCAGCGGCAGCCGCATTTAATCAACAGCAGCATAGACCACCTCATTCTGTCGTGATGAGTAACATTGGTGGAGGACCTCCTCCTCCCATTGGTTTGCCACCGCCGCCTTTACCCAACTCGATGTCTGCTGGGCAACCCCTTACCATGAACAACATCCCAGGGTCCGTAATAAGGACGGGAATCTTAGGAACAAGTAGTTTACCTCCGCCACCTCCTCCTATTGTTGTGAACTCTACCAGTAGCTCTGCAAGTTCGGTGACTTCATCAACGCCTACTGGTGGTGGTGGTGTTAATCCTCTTAATTCGAACTTACCTTCAGCTCCTCCGAGCTCTGCCACTTTTCGACCACCACCACCTTCACAAGTCCCCAACAATAATGCCACCAGCAATGCCGTAAGTTTACCCCGAAATCATCCATCAATCACAATGAAATCTGTATTTTTTATCTAACTTATTATTATCTTCTAACATCCTTTAACCAAACTCCTCTAACCTCAATAATCAAATATTTAATCCAACTCCAATCTGATTTACCTAACCTACCACCTTATTGCCTCACTTGGGAGGGTGACGAAGATTTAACTTTGTTTGAAGTGCAGAATAACCCAATCCCGCACGCACTGACAATGAGTGAATATAATATACTCATTTTCATAACCCATCCATGAAAAAGGGCTCATGATATTTTGCAGTGGTGTGGTGTTGTCGTTTCTCTTGAATAAGATTTTGTTTGTGGCTTGTCAGCATTATTGGATAATCATTGTTTGTGACGAAGAAATGGAAATGCATGTTACGTTTTGAACGGAACAGTTTTAGCGATCCCTGTTGGGTGTCCTTTTCCACACAAAAAAAGTTTCTTACTTAAACCATCCAATTTCCAATACATGAAAAATACTGTAACTTGAATTATTCACCTTTTTTGTCCCAATCTGTGGGAGTGGAGGAAAATGCGTTGTTGTTATTATTATTGTTAGTATTGTAGTTTTTAGTTTACTTTACTAGCTCCTCAGTCAGTTCCAGATCGTTAGAAATCGCTTATTCCCCACATATATTTGTTGTCTGTTGTTGTCTGCCTAAATGTTGCTTTCAGTGTTGCATGCCTGTTACTAGTGTTGCGTTTTTTATTTTTATTGTTTCGTTTTATAAAATGCTCTATTTCAGTCATCTAACGCAAAATCGACGGTGAATGTAACTTTCTGTTTGTCAATGTCAGCATAAAAAAAAACAATTGTTACTTGCATTATTGTATGAAACTTGTACATTGTACGTACATTTTTTGCGCATTCGCATGAGTGATCGTGTTGAGTTGAACGAATGAAATAATAATTATTATTATTGTAACAAATTAAAGTGGCTAAGGCTAATGTTAAAATTTGATCTACAAGTAGAATCTTTTGATTGAAATTGATATACTTTGTACCAAAAATAACGTTAGATAGTCTGGATTGTATGTTTTCTTTTTAATGATCTGTTTTCTATATTTCAAACTATTTAAAGCATGATGGAACAAAACTTCCTTAATTTCTAATGATCAAAATTAAACTTGCATGAAAGGAAGTAGGGTAATAATGAAATGTTACTGGAATATGTGAATGAATTTGCATGAATCTGAATGCTATTTATATTAAGAGAGGAAAATTTGTAATAATTATTGTTTTACGACAATTATTATTATTGTTTTGGGTGAAAAACCAGCAGAGCGGTGTGGGGATGATGATGACTGCTTCAAATAATTCAGTGTCGATACAGCCGCATCAGATTCATCCACAGTATTCACCACATCCGCAAGCTCCTCATTATTCGTCCAACACATATGCCTCCAACACTGCTAATTCTGTTAGCCAGGTAGCTATCAAATACAAAATTTTAAAAACTTCGTCAACTATGTCTTTACGTATTGTCTTAAATTTAAGGTAGTTACAACTAAATAGACGCTAAAAAACAATGAATGTCAAAAATTCTGGGTTGATAAAAAAGAAATGACAAAGCTTTACGTGTTTACAGTTCTGTGTTTAATGGGCCTAATGGATGGGTTCTGTACGCATTTCCAAGAGAAAAAAAATGATGGGTGGGGGTTGGATTGGGTTATTACGGTGAACTGCAACCTCTTTTTTTAAATGGGAAAACAAGAGTTTAGCAAAGAATTGCAGAGTATCTCAAACAAAGTCGTTGTTACCGACCTTCTTTCTTTTCCCTATGAAGATAAAATGAATTGTATTATTATAATGTTGTGTCATATATGTAAATCATGCTTACTAATAACCATGCTATTTGGGAACGGGAACTAACGTACATATGTTGGGAACTGTTTATAAACTAGATGTCAAATGAAACGGCAAAGACCAAGTGCAAAAATTTTCTCTCCTTCTTGCTGGAGTTGTCGGCGAAACAAAATCAGACAGTTGCGAGAAACGTCAAAAATCTAATTCAGGGTCTCATTGATGGTAAGGTAAACGAAGAAAACTTTTCAGATCGGTTGCAAAAAGAGGTCAACTCGCAACCCCAACCGTGCCTTGTTGGGTTCCTTAAGGTAGGAACTTGTACACCAAAAAAAAAGAGTTGTCATACAATGCCTGGAGAAAGGCCAAGAAAGAAAGAAAAGTAAAAAGTTGATACTTTGAAATTGTAGAAAAGTCTGCCACACCTTAGACATTCGCTAGCAACTAATGAACTGAAGATAGAAGGCATAAAACCTCCACCTCTGTCGACATTTGTACCTCCAGCCCCTATCACACCCTTAGTTCCAGCTCCGCAGACACCTCCAACTCCAACAGAACGGAAGGTACCTATTAAGTCAAAGCTTAGTTAGGCAAACACAGTTGTGTTTGTGTTAAGAAACGAGAAAATAAAAGTCTCTTTCAACTTTTTATAAACCGAAACCCGCCAAAACGCCACCGGTGCGCCCAACGACACCAACGGTGCCTCCATCCCCGGTGAGATTAATTGCTCCACCGGTGATTTCAGCTTCGCCTTCTTCCACACCGCCTACTCCAGTTTCAACGAGCAGTGCTTCAGCACCTCCAACTTCATCACCATCTCCTAGTTCAACAAAATCATCACAAAAGGTGCAACACTATGCATATAAAATACTCATGCGCATAATAATAATATGTACTGTACGTGTGTAAATGTTCGTTTTATGTATGTATCCGCTTATTTTGTGTCCTTTGTCTATATGTGTGTTGTGTGGCTTGGCTTTAATTGCTTAAAACTGTGGTCATTGCTTATAGTAGTTTTTTTTTTTAAATTTCAAAACATTGTTGTTGATTTATTCTCTCACAGCCCTCCAAAGGAAGTTCGTCAAAGTCAAAGTCGAATTCCGCAAGCAATAGTTTATCGGCGAGTGGCGCAAACTCGGCGTCCTCAGGGCCTGGTGCAAGTCCATCGTCCAAATCGAGCATTCCATCAACATCTAAGTCGAGTAAAGAGAAGGAGAAAAAAGACAAAACGTTCTCAAGCTCTGGCTACAGGTATGCATTTATCTATTTGTTTTAAAGTTGATCTTTTGGTTCAGCATAAAAATGCTTGATTAAATTATTGTTGTAGTGCGGACGATGATATCAATGATGTCGCAGCGATGGGTGGTGTCAACCTTGCAGAAGAGTCACAGAAAATTTTGGGATCCACAGAATTTGTTGGGACGCAAATCCGCTCTTGCCGTGACGAAACTTTTATACATGCCTCACCAATTATATCGAAATTTAAAACAATAGGTGCGTCAATGAAGTACTCATCTTTATTTTTCAGACTAGTATATTCACAGGGTATCGAATTTGTTTCAAAGAACGCATAATATAATATACTTCATGCAAAGTCTCCAAGTAGCATTTTACTTTTTGCCATCAATAAAACCGTCTGCAACACCTAGTGGACAGGTACAAGGTACGCTTGCATATAAATAACAGTGGATATGAATAGGGGAGATGAGCCAAGTGTATAGCGAGTAATGTTTTGGCATTGCTGCCCCGTGTTCGATACCTTGTTGTGGATAAAATATTTTATGATTTATTATACGGCACAGATCGCGATTTACTGTTCTTTTCCATGAGCAGATGATCTTGGTAGCCTGTGTCAAATGAAATTGAATATGATCTCTGTATTAAGCAGTCTGGAAATGAATTCTTAGACTGTGTAACGGGGATTTATTCTACATTTTTGTTTGAATTCTCATACATGATGTAGTTATAGCTGTAGTTCAATAGCAACTTTAGTTTTCTATTTTATATTTCAGCCGCAAAGTACGGATTAGATGAAACCCCATCTCAAGACCTGACCGCACTTTTATCCCATGCTGTTGAGGAGAGGTTAAAGACATTGATAGAGAAATTATCTGTAATAGCGGAGCATCGAATGGATGTGATAAAGGTTAATAATTCAATAGAGAATGCTTATTTTTCGTTCAGTAAACACGATCATATGTTATTAAGTTTTGGAACTATTTTTTGTCTTTATTAGTTGGATGATAGATACGAAGTAACCCAAGACATTAAAGGGCAGTTGAGATTTCTTGAGGAGCTTGACAAGTTGGAGAGGAAACGCCACGATGAACAAGAAAGAGAAATGCTTATTAGGGCGGCGAAAAGTAGATCAAAGTCTGAAGATCCGGAACAAGCAAAGCTGAAAGCAAAAGCCAAAGAAGTAATTACTTAAACAAAAATAAAATGCAGTGTTAAAGGATTCTGTAGCGCATTGAATGCTAAATCTCTACTTTGTTATGTAAAACAGATGCAGAGGGTACAATTGGAGGAAATGAGACAAAGGGACGCGAATCTTACTGCCTTACAAGCTATTGGTCCTAGGAAAAAGCCTAAGTTAGATATGGGGGGATCTCACGGTTCAGCAGTGCCGGTACGTATGCATGATGTGACCTTGAAATTGAATTAATTTGATTGCAAATTCACGTGAATTTGAATGAATCGTGATAATTTCTTACAGAGCCCGTTAGGCGCAAGTGGTGCTTCAGGTAGCTTAGGCAGACCGCAGGTAAGCAATCAATTAGACTTTGTGTTTTTAAAACTTAAATTGAACTTTATCATTAGAGTTTACATCGTTTTCTATCCATTTATTTAGATGGCGTTAAGACCAAGATTAAAGAGAGTAAACCTCAGGGATCTTCTATTTCTACTGGAGCACGATAAGGAAACTATGAGAAGTCCGTTTCTTTATAGGAATTTACTTTTAAAATAGTAGCGTATAATTTTTTAAATGTGTATGTACTTATCATTTTTACGATGATAGGCAGCCCACAATTGATCAAAATGTTATTTTGAGGACATATATGTGTATGTATTAGGTGCGCATTTCAACTTATTACACCAGCATCAGAGTTAGTTTGTGTTAAATTTCTTCAGGCTAAAGTCAATGTGTATATTAATAGTAGGGATTTTTTCTTATGAAATGTACGTAGCTTGCAATTTATCATTATTGCATTGCGGCCTTCTTATTTTTTAAACAAAATGGGTAAATTTTCGGATATTACTGAGCGGTTGACTGAATATTGTCAGTATGATGTGGTTGCCCAAAAAAACTATATTATTATTAAATGAATTGACGTATATTAATCATAAAGTTGTATGCATATACTCCGCTAGTGTTTTGAATTTATTCTTTAAAAGATTCATGACTTTCATGAAAGGAATCGTTGAAAAGCAGATATTTTAATCTTTATACAAATCATCTACACAGGTTGTAGTAGGGTTTCCTTCTTCTCCTTCTGGATACGTACAATAGGAACTATTCATATTTATTGTTAACTAATGCATATATTATTGTTGGTGTGATCTTATATTGTCATTGTAATGGTTATATATTTACGTATATTATCTGTAATCTTGTAATAGTGTACATCACGACAACCTCTCGTTCGTTTAAGTTTTACATCACAGTACGCGTCGTGATTTTTGACAAACTCAGAAAAGTGATTTTGCTTTAAAAAAAAGTACGTGAAAGTTGAATAAATTTTTGAGAATATAAGATGGATATAAATATTTACAGTTTTTCTGTGCGGGCCATTTATTCACTTCTTATTTTTAAGAGATATTGATAGGAATTTGTTGGTAAACTTTTACATACTTTAATTAACTACTGGGAGTTAATTTTAGAGACAAGATAGATACAATTTATTGTTTAGAATCTGAGTTTTTGGGTATGATTTCATCTATCGGGAATATATGCAATCAATCATCACATCACTTTTACAATGGGCTGCAACAAGTAAGTGCTGAAAAAAGTCTTAGAACTTCTGAAACACCATCAACAATAAAATACAAAATCAACGATGAGAAGAGAACTGTCAGTATATAAATTTGATACGATACAAAATATATTTTTAGATAAACCAATGCTTTCTTTGAAGAGAAAAAAAGAATAAAAATTTAAAGTTTTACGGAGGAAATTTACATAATAGGTACATATTTGTTATAAAATGAGAGCAAGAGGCTTACTCACTCAGAAAGGGATATTAGCGTATAAAATTCCACAACTCCTCTTGTTTCGCTAATCCGAACCTTATCAACAATATAAACTATATACTGTCTTTAATATATTTATAGCTTAAGGAATAGGTCTCACACACTACTCGTGAAGAGTTGAGTTTGTTTTTGTAAATATGTAAGTAAAAACACCATTGTACAAGAATTTTACATGCAAATAATTACTGTAAATCTACCCAACACAACAAAAAAGTGTTACTTATGTACTTAATTTTGTGTATATTATATTTGTACAGTATAGAGACAGAAAGGACATGATACGAGGCTACGTTATGCTAATTTCTCTTTCAGGTTCGTATACACTGTAATCTAGATAAGTCATATATTCTCTGATAAGTTATAGAGTATAATGGATCCTACGAAACTGTAATGTTTGTAGAATATTTAAACAAAATCAACTAGTTCACCACTGTCATTCATATATTTGACAGTAATGTCTATGAGAAAAAAAAATTGTAAAAAAAAAGATACAGGCCAAATACTTTTTTGTATAAGGTTTGTGGGAAATCTACATTATCTACTTGATGCAAAAGAACTAAAATCTAGGAAAAAATGAATACGTAATTCGGTATCATAAAGAAAAAATAAATACAGTGACAAGAACAAACCGATAAAACAAAAAAATGAAAATTGAGGTTTATTTGTGAATTTATACTGATTTTCATATTTCATCAAACATTTTTCATCTGAGAATTGCGTTCAATCTGTTGCAGGAAGAAAGCTCTGTAATGATTTTTTATTTCCATTCCAGGAATACCTTTCTACACCCACTCTAATCTCAGGAAAATCTCTTATGGGATTGATTTCATATACCATGTACTAAATTACATATCTTCATAACAGTTTGCATCCCACGCAATTTGCACATCACTTCTTTCACTTCTTAAAACCTTTATCATGGGAATGCTTTTACGTTTATGTTCACGTTCGCAACGCGTACTTTGTATGTACATTTTAAGAAATCTCGGAAGGCAACACGGTGTTTACGTGATATCGTGATGATGATTATGGTTGTTACCTGGTTCTTTGCTGGATACATGCAACAACCATATATTGACACTGGAACTCCGGAGTGGTCCCACGCACGCAGCTGACTTGTGCTTGTATCTTTGGCATTTCAATAGAGCTCTGCCTGGAGGCTAGCTCAGACGTCATATTCTGGTGTCTTGTCATTTCTCATCTAATCTCATAGCATATACAATTGCAAGCTCAGTTTTTCACAGGCTGGAGATAAATACTAATTGAATTATTGTCAAGGGACATCTCATGCCAGATTCTCCTTATCTAAATGATCAAATTTCCTTTGAGAAAGTTGCATCAACTTGGAAGTACGAGATTAAGTACTTGGTGAAAGTACGTAATTAAATTATTCAATCAGTTCTGAAAGATTCGCTTTTTATCGGTCAGATATGGAAGCCTACAGAGTTGTCAATAAGGTGCCCACAAAAGTTCTAACCTTTGGTACCGGAATTGGAGATAATTTGTTGGATGTCAGGCATTTGGTTCTGGTGTTTCCAGGTATGCTTTCAACTTTAATCTGAATTTTGAGTGAAACTAAAATAATTGACTATAGTTGTAGATGAGTTGTGTATTGATTAACCCCGCAGGAAATCCTGGAATTATTGACTACTACAGAGAATTTATGAAGGAGCTGTATGTACGTTTGCGAAATAAGTATCCCAAATCAAACATTCCAGTGTGGGGCATTAGTCATGCTGGACATCAAACTGAGGGTTCACACGAGTATACGTTTCCCTATTTAAATGGTATGTCTAATTTTTAAGTTAAGTGAGTTTAAATTACTTACTTAGTTAAGTTATGAAAATATTTTTTTTAAACTTTGTTTGCTATAGAAAATCCAGAAGTATACAGTCTGGAAGGACAATGCACACACAAAGTAAAATTCCTGGAATCTTTTGTTCCACCACACATAAATGTGATTGGAATAGGCCATTCCATTGGATGCAAAATTTGGATGGAGACATTAAAAAGGTTGGATGAGCACGTCAACTCAATAGCAGAGCCAAAGAAGCGACCAAATATATCCAAAGTATTTATGCTTTTCCCAACAATCGAAAGAATGAGATATACCCCAAATGGGCAGCGCACCTTGCCACTTCTCAAGTGGTCGAAATTTCTCACACCGCTCCTCTGGCCAATATCCCTCATTCCGGTGTGCATACAAAAATGGCTTGTACAGTTTCATTTTCGTGGAACGCCTGTTCCGGAATGTGCATTCCCAGCTTCTTTGCAACTGTTCAATTATGATATTTTAAAGAGGATCGCGTTCATGGCTAAGTGTGAGTTGGAACAGGTTGTGGAGTTGGATTCGGCAGCTGTGGAAAAGTACATGGGAAAGCTGTTCTTTTATTTTGGAACTACGGATGGATGGTGCCCCTTGACATTTGTTGATGAGATGAAGGAAAGGTTTCCCAAGTTGGAGCACAAGGTTTGTGACAATGGATTTGTACATGCTTTCGTTTTGGAGAATAATATCGGAATGGCTGACTTCCTTTGTGAAGAAATCACACTGACTGAAGACAGTTCCAAAGATGAGGATTTGCTAAAGGAAAATGGACAAATATAATCTGTGATATTTTCAAACAGGCTAGTCTTTAAATGAGTTGTTAAAAAGGCAAAATACATAATTAAATGTATTCAAATGTGAGGAAAGAGAAGACGATATTATATTATCTATGTTTTTGTGAATTACACGTATCTTTGCAATGTAATGTGCAATAATAATAACTTTAACAAATAGTGTTCTCGCTTTATGGGTCAATAGTTTTAAAAACATGAAGTAATTTTTCATGGTAGTGGTAAACAGCTATGCTTAGGACAAGAGTTTATTGCAAAAGAAAATATTTCCATACAAAATAATTTATTTGAAACTACTGACTATTATTAGCTTTATTATACCTTGCCTTACTTTATTACACCTGAAGCTGAAGTGAAATGCAATACATATCATGTGATTGATACGATAATGTATAAGGTTGTGGTTTGTGTGGTTGTCCGGTTGTAAATACGATTGGTGTTGTATTGACTATCATAATTATTGTTATCAACTTTCCTGCTATTTATTGTTATTAAAAGTCGATTTTGCATGGATTACTTCATGACCATACTGCCATTATTTTTCTCATAGTATTTCATGTAGTACATACAACTATTTGAATTACAAAGATATCTGTTTAGATTGCAGATGCGGTTGTAGTACATTCAAGAAGTATTACGGAGAATAGGCGCTTCATCGTTAAAACAGGGGTTGGCATTCATAGGATTACATTAAATTTTAGAACATGGAACATGATGGGCAAATAACATAATTTCAGAAGCATTATGCTATAAGAATTTGTAAAGAACACAATTTTTTGTTTAAGTAAATTTGGCATTCCAAAAACCATTACCCCGTCATATCAGTTTAAGTATGTAAAACATATTTTAAATGGTATTTCCCTTGTCGTTCCTAAATATGTAACATGCGCACATACAAAATTTAGTTGTTCCGAAAATGCTCAAGCCCATTATTGTGCATCTAACGCAAGTCACGTTCAGAAGTAAATGGACTGACACATTTTTTGTTCAAGAACCAAATTATGTTGTACATATTTCGCTGAACATGTCCAATAGTGCCTTTAGGAAATTATTTAGTAAAACAATAGCAAGATTATGAAGTAATTTTTTTCAAAAAATGAAAAACTATGACCAGCACAGTGTGCTTTGAGTAGTAATCCTTTCGAAAAGTCCTTGTAAATTCTGACCTGGCCAAGGAACAAACGCACGTTTCATGAATTAAAATAAGAGTCAAAATGCCCCTGCAAGGAATTATGAAGAAAACTTTACGCCTCCACTTCAGTTGCTTCTTGCTTCCTAAACGACCCCTTATATGGAACGATTCTACAAGGAAATTTACGTGGAGTTCCAACAAGTTTTTAAATGTTCTGTGGTACAGCTGGATAACTCTCATATTGGTAGTCGTACAGCTTCTGCTGGTGTTCATAGTTTGCAAAATGTTTTTTACTCCGGAGAAACAAAGCTGCATAATCCAGGTGTTTTTCATATCCGCTTACATACTGGCAAACGGAATGTCGTTGGCGTCAAACCTTTTGCTTTCTCGGAATCGAGAGCAACTTGTGAAATTCCTTGAAGAAGTTTTCGAGCTGGAGGAGGATCTTCAAAGAGGTAAAAACAGAAGTGCATGGCTCTCTATATGATCTATTACAATTAAGCATGAAGTGTGACTTTGTATTTGAACTTTTTAGAAAGTTGGTCATTATCTCATTGTCAAAACGCTAAAAATGCAAACTGGATAGAGATATCTGCATACTTCTTCAACTTGGGAATGATTATCCTCCCATGGTATTCATCTATATGTTTGGTGCTTATTAATTGCGACCCTTTTTACTTCCTTCTGGTTATGAATTTCTCCAGAACTTATTTCCAAGTTTCTGCGTCAACTACCCTTGTTTTGGCAACCCGTTGCTGTCTAACATTTCTTTGGGTGGCAGAAATCTCACGGAATATCGCGTTTTATTATATTTTTCTGATTTCTACTACTCGGTCTATTATTAACAGCATCGATATGATAGCAAGTCGTCCATTTACATTGGATTCTCTGAGGTGCTACAGGAAGCTACAACTAATTATTGAATCTCAGACGAATGTGTCATCTATAGAAGGAGGTCTTTTTGTTTTTATCCTCTGGATTTTCACAATTTTAATTTGCTATATGGCCATAATTCTCTTTGGTATACTCAATATATTGTTGTACATGATTTGTGTTACTCTCGCCATATTTGCATTGGGCACACAGAAATTTGTAACCACATTTTCGGCTCAGCTTCACCGAAGATCAAGACGATGTGTTAGACGCTGGAAGTATGATATTTTAAAATATGACAGGTTTGAAAGTGGTCGGTTCTCGATTACAATGAAGGAAATGAAGAGACATATAAAAAGCTTACGCACAGTAGCGATGACCATTGGAATTAAGGTTTTGGATGATGAGTATAATCAGCACAACTTTTACTCGATTTTGGAAAGAATTGCAAACTCCTTGGTTTCTTTTCCTGTTGGAAAGTATTGCTTTGTAAATTGCAGAAGATTTATGTAAAAGAAAACATTTAAACCGAATAATAAAACTGTAAAATGAATAAGTAACTTGTTTTTAACTATTTCGCAAGTCACCCCTGGATTGCTGTGTTTCGCACTTGTATTCTATCATGAATGTTTTATCAAGATTTTGCAATACCAACAATTTGATGGCATGAATTTGAAAATTGAAATGACATTATCGGCATTTTTTAAGTTGAATCTGTAAGCAAAACTTTTCATTCATCAAGATATTTATTGCATGCACTTAATTAATACAAACTTGGCATTTATTACCAAAACTTTACCATTTAATAACTGTATTATGTACATTTAATTCAAAGTAACAGCAATGTCATAATCGGCGTTTTTCAGTTTACTTATAAATAAAATGAAGCATTCATTTTCACTAGATTCGTGCTGTTAAATTGCATAAGAATGAATTCATAATTAAGTATTCAATGAATACATATATCGTCTACTATATACTTCTAATAAGAACGGATGCACACAACATGCTGTTTAAAATTAATCAGGGAGCTGTAAATTTCTCCAGAAGTTGTATCGTTCCACGTATGGATCTTCAATCATACGGGGGTTCAAGTTAATATCCAGAAATCTTACCGGAGAGCGCAAATTAGTACTTTGTTGAATTGGCTGCCATATATCAAGAAGCCTCCGTCCAGAACTCAAAAATGGTTGCCTGAGTTCATTTAAAGAACAATTAAGCATTAAACTTCCATAATTAAACCGAATAAGAGAAATATTTAAATATAACCTACCCAAACGTTGCATAATTGGTCCAAATATTAGTCATGATTTGAGACATCATAAACTCTTCATCTCCAGGTTGAAGCGTGGTAGAAAAGTACTCCGTGTTATTGAAAAGGTAAATGAGATCATCAAGATGTGCCACACCTGTTTATTTGAAGAACTATATTGTATCACTACAGTTAAATTAATGAATTTCCAAGACATAAACGACGAGTCTCAGTTTACCCCAGTCTTTTGGATCTTGACCATTTTTCTGAACCACACTATATCTTCCTTGATATGAAAATATGTAGCTATAAACAGGTGCTCCCGTGTACTGTGAATGATAACGCATCGCCTCTAATCCACATTCTAGTATATAACGATCTCCAACTAACTAAAAAGTATGGAATAATTGTATAAACCTATTTAGGTCGTTATACCTAATATTACATGACATGAAGAATGTTTTTCAAACCTGTGCAAAGTTGTGTCGTGTTTCAAATGATAAATCCCGATTTCCCATATAAAATTGTCGAATTTGTCTACTAGTCTCAATATTCACGTTAGTTGTTGATTTCAGATCCAAAATTATTGGTCCCACCCTGTCCCAGTCGTTGTTGATTTCAGATACTGCTGTAGTGTTTTGGATTAAAGAGGACACCAACCATACCATTTCATCCCGAGTGAAGCCTGTTATCCAAGGAACCCTAGCGGCTCTGTTATTTCGATAAGCTTTTTCTGGCGTCTCTGTCAAGAATGCCCCTGGATGATTATGCTCTACAACTGGTCCGAATATTGTTGTAGGAAAACCATTCCACTCCTGCAACATCATTCCAACAAAACTTGTTGCATTTCTACTTTGAAAGAATATTTAAAACACGTTGCCTTTTTATTATCAATTGACTTCGTACGGTTAAGCTCAACTGAGTAGCAGCGATCACTTGGGCGTCTACGCTTCTTAAACAATTTATCATATTTTGAGAGCTTCCTCTACAATTTAGCAGCTCCCCAAGTCTTCTAGCGGTTTGAGCGGAATTCTCTATGATAGACCAGTGGCAGAGACTGGAGCCACTTTGAGATATAGCCCGATTGTACAGGCCTTAATGAATAGTCTCAACTTTATTAAGCATTGTCTCTGTATTTTAGCCAGTTTGATTTGTATATTTTGTATTCATAAAAAACTCACCTCTGGATAATGGAGAGACTATGTGGTGCTGTACGGATGCCGCTCCCGACGATTCTCCTAAAGTTAAAAGACGCATATTCGATTAATGATTTTTCAAAGAAAATTGCCACATAATTTAGTTTTGCAAAAGATATTTAATGCACCAAAGATAGTCACAGAGTTTGGATCCCCACCAAATACATGAATATTTTGGGAAACCCATTTCAATGCTGCAACCTGCGAAAATACTTGAAATATTATGCAACGTAAAGTAATTTTTTTTTGTAAATGGGTGTATGTAAATACACCTACTTGATCTTTTAGACCTTGATTCCCTGGACTAGCATAATTTCCAGTACTTAAAAAACCGAAAGGGCCAACGCGATAATTGATGGTGACGAGCACGATTTCATGGTTAAGTAAATACTCAGGACCGTAAAGGTTTCCGGCTCCGAATACGAATGAACCACCTGTAACCACAAATTTTGGGTACAGTTTTAAAACTAAATTTAAAAAAAAAACTTTACTAAGCCGAATGACGATGTACCGAAAATCCAAACCATAACTGGCAGTCTTTTATGTAGTCTACCGGACTTTGGAAGCTGAATAAAAAAAAGTACAACTATTAGTTTATGCAAAGGAGTGCAGCAGGAATACAAAGAATACAAAATTTATATTTAATCCCTACATGTGGCGTATAAACATTTAAGTACAAACAATCCTCTTGTCCGTGAACTTCATTAAGACGAAATAAATCCAACTGGATGCATTCGGGGCTTGGAGCAATTGCATCTCTTGTTCCGTTCCACCGTACATTTTTTATTGGATCCTAGAAATAGGTGTTGATGGGTGTTTGTTTAGAAGGTATAATTCGTGTAAATTGATATGAAACGTATCAATCAAATAATAATCAACCTGAAATCTCAAATTTCCTACAGGCGGTTGTGCAAACGGAATCCGTTGAAATGCTGAGAAGGGTCTGGAAGTAACGGTTTTCATTGTAAACCCTTTTAATGCACCATCTCGTATAACAACTTGTTGGTTTTCGGTGGAACCTCCATGACGCAGAATTTTAAAGGGATTGAATCCATTTGTTACACTTACACTATCCCATTGTGGACCGCTACTCAGCCATTGTTGTCGCCAACTACAGTTGACAGTTGTCACTGTTGTCACTACTATTATTGACAAAACAGAATAAGAATACACTAACATTATTCTGTACCTTAAGTTTACTCAAAGTTAAGTAAGACCGTTAGTGGAAACGTGTCTTGTTCTTTGACATTAGCTTAGAAATGATATGAAAGAGGTAAAAACCTGCTTATATTGTTGTGCTAAAATTATTTTTCACGTGAGTTAACAAAATGAAAAGGTGAATTAAACCTTTAAACCAAACACGAACTTACTTCAAGAAATTTATTTCCAGTCTGTATTAGCTTTAGCTGCTGTACAGCAGTAAAAAAGTGCATAGTGTAACATGTAACATTTATGAGAAACACAAAAGGTTACATCGATCGAAATCTTTGTATTTCCGTTCCTAAGTTCTTGGTCAATCAAGCAGAGCAGGAAGGAACGTTTCTTATCATTAGTTAGTATTTAAAAGATTTAGTGTGCAAGGATGCTAATAGATAATTAGATGTCCACGAATCTTGCCAACCCCCATGAAGATAAGTTTTTTATCATTTTATTGTATTAACAATTTTACATCTTTATATTTTTGTTGAATTTAGTAGTACAAATCCAGATTGGTTGTAAGTAGAAAAACTAAAGGGTTATTTTAAGGCAATACGTGGCAGATTGGAGATAAAAATTCTTGAAGACTGCTTTCAAACTTTTATTCAGTCGCGCTGAATGGTTTTAGGTTTTAATTTATACTTGTTAACAGATGAAGTAATCCTCGACTTATTGTTCTAATCACATGGTGGTATTGGTTGTTTTACTTACTAGATTATAGTAATTATTGTGTATTAAATATGATTGATGGTGAGAATGCAATTAGGCGGGGTAAGGTAAATGGTTTTTAATTCAAAATGAACATGCGCAATGTGAACAATATGTGGATTGCAATCTTTGCATTTCCGTTGCTGCACAATTCGCCGATGCACGTTGGATAAGGTCCACGTGTAATTGTTAGACCTTGATGCACTCTCCCTATTTATTTTACAAATAAAGGTTTTTTATTGGGTTTGGATAAATATGTTGTTAGTAGATAAGAAAAGGGATTTTGTTGATTTTAATCGGAGATCGAAGTGCAATACCTTTGTAAACTAAACTACTAGTGCCGTTTGTTTTATTTGGAAATCATCAACCATGAAATTAACAACGTTGTGAGCACGTACGTATCAACCTGCCCCGGATGTCCTATCATGCTTAAATGAGTTTATGCAATTGTAATTAATATTCTACATTGAGTTTATTCAATAAACCTGGCATACAATAAATTATCAGTGACTTTAGACTTTTAATAATGATGTCAGTTTCGTTTTAGTCTGTAAGCCCTAAGCTCTTCCAGAAATTATAACGTTGTTCAAATGGATTTCCTACCATTCTGGGTCTCAAATTCAAATCCAGAAACTGCAAAGGCGATGGTGGGTTAGTACTGCGTGGGATTGGCTGCCATATATCAGTAAGTCGTCCTCCGTCATTAATGTAAGGTTTTCTACGATAAAAATAGTTACGCATTTCAATTTTGCTGATTAATTATGAGTTCTCAAGTATAGAAAATATAAGAGTTTCAACATACCCATACTGAGCAAAATTAGCCCAAATTCCAGTCATAATGTTTGACATCTTGAATTCGTTATCGTCTACTGTATTGATTGTTGGGTAGTAGTCAGTACTATTGAGTAGGTAGATAAGATCATCCATGTGCGCCACACCTAAAAACAAAAATTTTTATTGCACATTGTCCGTTTTAGAAGTTAAAGTGTAACGTTGCAACTCCAGTGCTTACCCCAGTCGTCGGAATTTTGTCCAAAAGTGTTAACCACACTGTATTTCCCTTCAAAAGAAAACTCATAGCCATAAACTGACTCTCCCGTATACCTTGAATGAGAGCGCATGCCATCCAACCCGCATTGTAGGAAGAATCTGTCTCCAAGCATCTGTAATTTCATATGCGAATATTAATTTGAAGTCACGGCACTACTGGAACCCTTGCCACGATCTGTACACTGTTGTCTTACCTGAGCAACGGCATTTCTATTTCTGAAAGAAATTTCGGTATCTCTTCCTAGGTAAAAATTTCGAATCCTTGTTGCAATCGCCGAATTGCTACCAGTCGCATTTCTAATAGTTAAGAATATTTCTCCTAATCTGTTCCAATCTCTATTCAATTCTGGGGCTGATGTGGGGTCGCGTAAGAAGTCAGCAAAGAGCCACGACATTTCATAGCTTGTGAAGCCTGTAATCCATGGAACCCTTGCCGCTTTGTTTTGTCTATAAGCTTCCTCAGGAAGTTGTGTTAGAAAGGCACCTGGATGGTTGTGTTCTACCACGGGTCCATAGAGTACTATTGGAAATACTTTCCAATCCTAAAATTAAACCGGATACAACATTCAACTGTGAATATGAGAATTGTTGTTTCACATGATTTTTTAAAGTTCATACGGTGAGGTTCCGCTGCGCTCCTACAAGTTGGTGAGCATCTATCTGCCGCAAACAGTTAACCATGTCATAAGACGATCCTCTTCTACAGTTAAACAGATCGGCAGTCCTCCAAGCCAACTCTTGAGCATTTTCATTTATTGCCCACCAACAACCTCCTGAGCCTGAGTGGGAAATTCCTCCACTAAAAAGCCCCCTAGATAACGGAGATACAATATGATGCTGAACAGCTCCTGCTCCCGCAGATTGTCCTGCAGTTAATTAAAAATTATTACAAAGTCAGGAATATATCAAATTAACTAATTTTTATTAACAAACTAATACTTGCTTACCGAAGATTGTAACAGCATTGGAATCACCTCCGAATATTCGGATATTTTCTCTAACCCATTTAAGTGCCGCAACCTGTTAATACATGTATGAATTTATTTCGGATTGACGAGTAGGTCATCGATTTGTGTGCCGTGTGTCGTCAATATTTGCATATAATACCTGGTCTTTCAGACCATTATTTCCTGGGCTTACTGCATCCCCAGTGCTTAAAAAGCCTGAAATTACGAAATAGTTCATCTCAATTTTCAATCGTTTTTCTGATAAATTACTCCAAAACTCTACACTACATTTGAATCTTACCAAAAACTCCAAGCCTGTAATTAATCGAAACAAGAATGATATTGCGATCGAGTAAATATCGGGGACCATAAAGACTTCCTGCTCCTGATAAGAAGCTGCCACCTGTGATGGTACACATTACGTTAACGAAATGGACATGAGGGAACATAACACAAAGGAATCTGTTGGTTAGAATCAAACCATGTAGGAACAGTAAAACAGGCAGCTGTCCAGTTTTTGAAGTACTGACGGATGTCTATATTCAAACGCAACCAGGAATTGAGTACAATTTAACGCTAATTTTCTTCCAGCTAGTTAGTAAGTTGCGACTTACCTGTGGCGTGTAAATGTTAAGATACAAACAATCTTCTTGTCTAAAATTAATTTGATTAACAAATCATTAATTAGAACCGTCAAATAAATGAATAACAAGTTTTAACTACATTAAATTCAGATTACCCCAAACTTTCCGACTGTCTCATTGTATCAATTTGAACACAGTCTGGACCTTTATTGGTAGCATCTCTGATGCCATTCCAAGGCAAGTTTTTTCTGGGTTCCTGTTTTGTAATATTGATTTTCAAAAATTAGTGATAATTATAAAAAAAAGGTATAATGACTAATGTAAACAAAGTGTTACTTCACCTTGAATCTCAATGCCCCAATGGGTGGCTGAGCAAAAGGAACACCCTCATATGCACTAAAGGTTCTGCCACTAATTGTTTCCATTGTAAACCCCCTCAGCATCCCATCATTGAGCACCACAATGGGATTGCTTACATTATTTCTAATATTATTAATTGGAGAAGAGAAATAGTTTTCGGACAATGTGTACACTTGACTTGACCAACCACCTCCTTGTCTACGGGCCTGAATGAGATTAGGAACCAAAAGTAAACTAAGAACGGTGAATATTATCGTGTTCATTTCGAAAATAAAAAATCGAATAAAATATCAACTTGAATCTTTACTGATTAGATTATATTTGGGACAATGTTTCATGCCAAAACTGAACGGAGTTAGTTGTTACACGGCCGCACCAAAGGGCTTTGACTGATTTTGTGGCTGTAGCTGAATCAAAGCTCTGCCAATTTTGCAACAAATGCAAATAGACTACAATATGATAAAGCCAGATGTGCATCCTAATAAATTCCTCATTGTTTCCAGCCAAATTATACATTTTGCTTGCTCAAACTTACTGTATTTGCCTATATCTACGCCCTAAAGGTATGTTAAGGTTATTCCTCGGAAGATCATAGTTGAATGAACATTCATAATAGAATCTGATCAGAAAGAAATAGTATACAAATGCGCATCAGTCACTTGAAGCTCTTGAGGACTTAAGGGTTGAACTTTGCATTAATTGTCAAAAATTTGCCATACGAAATTTCATCATTTTAAAATGGATTTCTCGTAACATAATTAGAAATATTAAATGGTAGTTATTTCTACTAGGTTGCATTTTCAATGAATATTGTAGTGTATTTTGTTTTGTGTGTGTATCAACTTCCATTTCATTTAGCACATGCTACATGCAGATATAACAGTAGAGTTTAACGTTCTTCTAGTACTACCTGTGTAACCTTGAGCTAATAACAGCATATGGGCGAGAAATTATGCGAGTATACGTATGAAACAGAATTTACGAATGTTTTATTTTACCAATAAAAAGATATAACAAATGATAATGAATATAATCTACTGTATTGTCAATATATATATAAATTCCTTCAGTTAGTTTAGTATCCATAAAACGTTGATATACGCACTGATGCAAATTGCAAGCGATCCACCTCTTCATTCCTGCTGAGGCTTGCGATACTCCATCAAACTTTCATAGTACAATGCATGGGCAGTGCACTTATCCAACGGAAGTTGGACTCCAAATTTTGTTAGTTGCTCATACTCATGGAGCTGAAATTCATTTCCATTTATTCCCTTAACCAGGACTTCCGTCAATACTTGAGCACTAATCAAAAATTCCAACAGCATCAACGAAACTCCAAACTTCCCTTCCACGCCAATATTTCGTAGTGCCAACTTCTTCAATGTTCGCTCTTTCATGCGAACTCCTCGTATGAGCTCTTTCAGGTCAAACGTTTCCACATAAAAATTTTCAACCGCCAATCCAAATATGTTCTTGGGTAACTTTTCAAGATTTTTCAACTCAGCAGTTGGTGGTCGAAGTTCACTATTTTCAGGGTAGGGCGATCCAGTCAGAACAAGCATTTGCAGTTTTGTACAGTTCTCAAACAAGTTACAATCGACGATACATCGCTCATTGGTGCTCTTGACGAAATTTTCAATGCCAAGCTGAATAGAAACCAAAGTTGAAGCTGAGCGGGTTATCGGCGTCTCGAATAAAGTTGGGCGGAGTAGTTTATCCATTCCCATGTTGAGGTGAGTCAAAGAAGTTTGGTTATTCAAAAGCCAAACCCATTTCTCTAGACCGACAATAAAGTCACGACCAAAGCTGAGTTCCAATTCTTCCAGTTTTGCGGATGCCAACAGTTTCAAGTCGAAGTCTTCAGTAGAGGAAAGCTCAACTGTGTCAGAGTATCCTCCGTCCCCCAGTAAACCTTTTTGAATGGACGTGCTCACATTGAATTTGACTTTGCGAAGAGAGTTAACATTGTTCTGGATGAATTTGACAAGATCCTTTGTATACTCTACGGTCTGCTTTCGAGTTGTAACAGTTAAAATACCAATTTTCTCAATGGATGGAAAGGTTTTCATCAAAAATCCAGTAATGTTCCTCGACAAAATGGTTGGATCATCTTTGTATGCAATGGGACGATCAACAATGTGGAGCAACTTGAGATTCGGCAGGTTTAACTCCCCTTCGCTTATCACGTATTGAGTAAGGGAGCCATAGGTAAAGTAGAGCTCTTTGAGGTTGATGGCTTTGGATACAAATGTACTGAAGGTGGAGAATTGTGTTGGAGTTATGAATTCTATCGTTTCTAGATCCTCTGGTGACTTGAGTTCCGGCAAAGGCTCGTCGAAAACGCGAGAGTGGAGTACTTTAATGCGGTACTTTGGTAGATCTTCATGATCATTGAAATAGTGCAAGGCGACACGGAAACCAACGTCGCTGAGATGAATTTCCACAGGGATGTTATCCTGAACTAGTTTGTGCCATCGGGGGGAGAGCTCTATAATGTTGTCCAGACTTTCCAGTGGAATGAACTTGAAAATTGCGATTAAGCACTGGAAAATCAACAAAGTTGTGTAAATGAGAGAGTGGAATGTCGCAGAATAACTCACATTTTACTCAATTTAGCATTTTAATGCTTACTTTGTCAGGTAGATCGATCAGACTGATTTCGTTTTTCTTGTCACCACTTTCCCGAGATGCAGGTAGGTCGCTTTCGCGTGTTTGTGCAGCCATGATTAAGCCCAAAGTGCAGACTTACTTAACTTTTCAGTGTACAAATGTATTATCTCAGCAGAATGATATGTCACGATAACTTAAGCAGAAACACAAGGTCAAGAGAAAGTACTCATGGTGTAAGGATTCCTTGAAGTTGAATTTTTTGCAGCAACTTTTCACTCGCATGACTAGTTGGATTTATTCAAGATTTTTCCAAATAAATGTAAAACACCCTGGATCCTTGTTATTAGTCCATGACAACTCTAGTAAATGACCCTTGACATAGCAGATGCATTGATAAGCCAAACTTACAACACAACTCAAACAGGCCGAAGCTGAAGCGGTCAGAGTCTAAATTTTATTCAACTAACATCGTGATAAACACAATTAAGGTATATTTTCAGGGAAAACAGTGATTCACTGAATTTGAGCTATAGCGTTTTGACTTGAAAGAAATCCTAAATGAGATCCAACAACGCTCCATTAGGACCTTTTGCTGCGTCCTCAAACGCTTTTGTTTTCTTTACCTCTTCCTTGTTGCTAGAAAAGAACAGTATTTTGCAAGGATATTAAATAGTATGGATACTGCTAGCCCTTATAGAGTCATCTTTTCGGCTGTTACGGATTCGTTCCCGAA